>VWZW01004866.1:34777-57368 GCA_013397115.1 Edolisoma coerulescens | reverse complement strand
CCATGGGACCTGATGAGATACATGCACAGGGTTCTGAGGAAGCTGGTGAATGAAGTTGCTAAGGCACTGTAAACCATATTTGAGAAGTCATGGCAGTCCAGTAAAGTTCCCACTGACTGGAAAAGGGGAAACATAGCCCCCATTTTTAAAAAGGGAAAAAAGGAAGATCTGGGTAACTACAGGCCAGCCAGTCTGACCTCTGTGCCTGGCAAGATCATGGAGCTAAACTGCCTGGAAACTATGCTAAAGCACATCAAAATTGTGAAGTTGATTGGTGACAGCTAACATGGCCACACTAAGGCATACTTAGGATACGTACCTAATTTCTAAGTAATAAAAAATGTTAGGCAATATTTTTTATTTGGAATAACCACCTACTATTCCAGCTGCAGATGTATCATTCAGTTCCTAAATTCTGTTCTGTAGTAGAATCATTTTGCCTTATCTTTAAATAAAACTCTATTCAAAGGATATAGCCTGGAAAAAATATGCTTTATTTGTGAAACTGTTGCTATAATCTAATCAATTAAGATCTTAATGTGTAGGCTTTTTAGCTAGTTTTGAGAGAGAAAAAACATTTAGAATTCAGATTGTGGTTTTGGTAACTGTAGCATCAACTGTGAAATGAAAATCAGGGTGGTTTTTTTTTTTAATAATTCAGAGGTTCTTTTTTATGAATGAAAGAAATTGAAGTCCTAAAAAAGTCAAAGCATGTAATCAGAACATGTAAAATATTCCATTCTGTTTTATGACATCTCAACTCCAATCAAATAAACAGAGCCAGAAAGAGCTGCAGACTTGATTGACTGTTTAAAGGAAAAGCTGTCAGTTTGATTACAGGCAAGTGAACAGACACATTACTAAATGTAAACTGCATTTAATTTTATTATGCAAGCAGTTTTAATAACGTCACAAATAAGTTATGCAAACTGAAACACTGGGTGCAATTGCATACAGATTTCTGATATTGAGTGGGAGCTGTGGATCATAGCTATTTTCAATTGAAGTGTTCTATATTTATTAGGGAGCAAAAAGTAATTAAAATTGAGTGAGCATCAGAGGAAAAAAATCCCCCCACCACGTTGTTTCCAACCCAAGTGGTAGAGCTTTCAAGTAAGTTTGTAACAGTAGATTCTTGCAGTACTGTGAAGAAGTGCCTTTATGGTGCTTCTATTCAAGAATTTGCAGCATTTTTCTACTCCCTTTTTGCTCTGGTTTCATTCCCTATGTGTAAATAATTTTGAAATTCAAAATGACTCATTAAGTGAGATGGATGCTTGACACTAAGCTTGTGCAGGTTTTTTGGTCTACCCACAGAAGGAAGCAAGACACAAACCATTTCACAGAATCATTCAGGACCAAAAAGACGTCAAAGACCATTGAGCAGGACTGTAAACACAGCACTGACAAGTGCACCGCTAAGCCCTGTCCCTAAACGCCCCATCTGCATGTCTTTTAAATACGTCCAGGGATGGTGATTCCACCACTTCCCTCAGCAGCCTGTTCCAGTGCTTGACAACTCCTTTGGTAGGGAAATTTTTCCTGATATTCAATCTATATCTCTCCTGAAACAACTTTAGGCTACTTCCTATCATCCTCTCTGGTTAGGAGAAATCAGTGTTTTTCCTCGCCTTGCTGCCCAGGGGAGATAGTTCAAACCAGACTCAGCTGAGGACTTCTGAAAATGCCGGGATATCCAAAGCGGACTTTGCAGCAGTGGCAGCAGTTCTGCGTTGCTGTATGTTGAGGGGAACTCAGACTTCAGCTGGGTTCTCCCACAGCCCATGGGACCCTGGTTTGCCAAGCTGGAGAGCCCATTCCTGCCTGCTGGTTCCTTCCTCCTGACCCACCCAGCAACACAGACAGTTACAGACCTGGAACTGCTCCAGTAACGCACAGCTGAGAGAAATGTGCAATTACAGCATCTGATGCACGTCAGACAGAACTCAGGAGGGAAACTGAGATGGGGAGATGGGCAGGGGTGGCTGCTACATGATTCCCAGTAGGAGAGCAGCACAGCTCCCTGTCTGGAGGGTTGTAGGTTTCACCCAGGGAGCCTGTAGTAAAACACAGCAGTCCTGAAGCAGTAGATGGCACATTCTCACAGCAACAGTATGTCCAACAAAAAGCAGTTCTGTAGGCTTTGTTGTTTTTGCTTTTAAAAAACCCAAAATTTAGTCACTGGAGAGGAAGCTGGCAAAGCCTGGAGATCAGTGATCACAATCTGATTACACTCAGAGTGGAAAAACAGAGAATAAGGGTTAGTTTTGTCAAGATGAGGGAAATGATGAGAAATGATTCTTTTCTGACTGGAATTTTTTTTTTTCTGGCTCCTCAGAGACCTCTTCAGAAACTTATATTAGATGATTAAAAAGCCATGGATGTACAGTTGAAAAGATGTAATGTTTTCCAAAAAGCTCCTTTTAGTTCAGTAGCAAAATGAAGGTGATGAGTAATGGATGTTGCAAAGAGAAATGGGAGGAATAGACAGCAGTCAGTGCAAACTCAGGGTAAGCTTCTGGAGCACAGAAAAATGGAACAGAAGTCAGCAGGTAAGAACTTCAGAAAAGATACAATTGAGCAGCAGTGTGAATGGTGATACGGAATTAAAACAAAAAAGGAGAAAAAGAAATCTTAGTATACTAAATATACCTGTCATGATAGAAGAATGATAGCACAGATAGTAGTGAAGGAAAATAGTAGAGTATTCAATAAATAATAATAATAATAATTTTTTTGTTTAGAAGGAAACAGAATAGTTCACTTATTCATGAAGACACAAGCTTTGTTTATTATTCAAAAGGCACTGAAAAATAAGATGTTATTTCCAACTGCCACCTATTTTTAAACTAGCTGGCCTGAGTAAGTATCAGCACAAAAGGGCTAGGCAAGGAGATGTGTGACTGATGCAGCTACCTTCAGTACTGGTAACTCATAGTGCTTAACAAAATTCCACACAATAAATGTTCAGACCTGACCAGCAGCCTGTTGTGGGCAGCTGAAGAACACAGCTATTCTCACTTCAACCCCAAATATAAAAATTAATTAATAATGATCAGACCAATGAAAGTCACTCAACACAATTTGACTGCAACAAGACTTGGCAAAACAAACCAGATTTCATTCTTCAGTGAGTTTGCTTCCCGTCTGATTGCTGTACATTATATACCTAATAGATGTAATGGATGTATTTTTATTCTTTATCATCTCACACACATATACACACACATCCCAGCTGAGAAATTGGCACTTTACAAC
The DNA here is from genome assembly GCA_013397115.1 of Edolisoma coerulescens. Classification (NCBI taxonomy): domain Eukaryota; kingdom Metazoa; phylum Chordata; class Aves; order Passeriformes; family Campephagidae; genus Edolisoma; species Edolisoma coerulescens. The sequence continues at coordinate 54,110 of VWZW01004866.1, read as the reverse complement.
ATCAATAACCTTACACTAAACTGTTCTAAGATCTCAAAGGGCAATCCATGAGGGCATCTCTTAAGTGGTTTTCACCAAAATTAGTGCTAAGTGATACTCTTCATCATTTCTATTTGTGTTCTAGAAATAAATACAAAATCATTCCTAATACAATTTGGCTTAAGCCTATATACAGGAATTTATCTAATGATGTCTACAGCAATGAGGGCAGAGCACCAACAGAGAATGCTCTCAACAGAGCACCAACAGAGAATGCTCTCAACAGAGCACAGGTTTAGTCCAGACCATAAGTTGAGTCCAAAGCATTATAACAGAGCCAAAAGAAATCCTGTATGTGTTGGAACATGGGGTGCAGGTCATGCGAAGAGACTAAGACCCTCTGTCTTTTAAAGGCACTTTTAAAAGATTTAAGTATCTTAAATGAGAAACTGAGTATTACTACAGAAGGTAACAGTTTTGGAGCCTACATTTTAAAGGAAATTAAAATTATTTGGGATGACAAAAATTATTGAAAGTATTGAAAATTATTAGGTTAAATTAATTCAAATTAAATTTAATTTAAAAATATTAAAATTTCTCACAGTGAAAAAGTCTGTTTATCCTGTCAAAGAAAGGACTGGGAAATTACATGAGTTGATCACCTTACTGGACAAAGATGAAAAAGGACTCAGCTTTAGCAAAGATCAGCACACAGAGAGTCAATGGTTGAATATTGAGGTCATCCACAACCAGGTGAGAAAATAAAGCAATCTTCAAAAAATGACAGGCCTCGACCACTGGAGCAAGACATTAGAGGAATAAATTTGATAACCACAAGCCAGGATTAAGTGGCTTTCTGGAAGCTGTGCTTCAGTTAACCAGGAGTAACTGCTCTCTAGGTAAGGATAATGGGACCAATATTAAGCCTTTTCATGCAGATCATCAGGCTGCTTGTTTAAAGGTTCCCCTCTAATCTTAAACACTAAAACCTGGCAAGACAAAAGATAAGTGTCAGAAGGGTAAATGCTGAAAGTATTTGAGGACATTTAAAACATGTAAATTATAGAGATGATACTGTGGATCACTCCATCTTGGGTAAATATCAGTATAATTTTGATTCTGCAAAGATCTTAAGCATGGTTATGATTTTATGTGGGTGGTTAAGTCCTCAATGTTTCAATAGAATTTAGGCATCTGTTTAGCTCAATCAAAGTTTTACCGGAATATCTAGGGCTGTGAAATTTCTCTTTTCAATATTAAAGTGCACCTTCTTCCCAGTTTATCATTTGTCACTGATTATAACTGATTTCCACAGTCTTTAAGGAAAGGGGAAGCAGACTGAATCACATGTTTATAGTAATCTAAACCTCTCTGTAGCAAAGAAATTATTAAAATAGAGGTTTGTCTGAGCAGCCAAGTAAGATGAATGTAAGAGATCACACTTGGAAAAGAGGGTTTGTGAACTTACTTGAATCTCTGTAACATGAAAGAGCATGCAAAAACCTGAAAAATCATACTTAATTTCATGCTGTTTCAATATGCCCCACAATATATTCAATGCACATTGTTGCAGAGCCACAAATACTGCCTTTTTGTCTATATCAGGCACATTTGGTCTTTGATAAAACAATTCCTCCACCCTCATCCTCAGTTTTTACATATTGAATCTCATCCTTAACGAGATATTCTTATTAATGGCAGTGGAGAGCACTGGGTCTACTCTTTTCTTCCAGAAACACATGGTAAAAATTTCCAAAGTTTCTCAATTTGTCCTCCAGAGGTCATCAAGACCTTTACCTTGGAGTGCAGTGTGCGCAGAGCGAGGGTGGCTGGAAAAATCCCATTGATAGCTTCAGTGACTCATCAGTCTTGTTATGGACCAGAATAAAAAGTGAGAAGATATATTCCAAAAATATACCATGTGGAAAAAAAAGAGAGAAAGAAAAAGATAAAAGAGGAGGGGGAGGAAGAGGAGGAAAAGAAGGAGAAGGAGGAGAAGGAAGAGGAGGGGAAGAAGAAAGAAGAAGAAAAAGAAGAACAAGAAGAACAAGAACAAGAAAGAGAAAAAGAAGAAGGGGGAGGGGAGAAAGAAAAAAAAAAGGGAAAAAGAAATCTAACCAATTAATTGCAATCTTTTAAATCTGTGTTAAAGATTTCCTCAGTTATTTTATTTCCAAAGTGGTCCCCAAATGTGGTGTGTAGGGAATGCTCATCTGTTTCCTGGCACAACACAGAGCAAACTTTGACTATGTGGGAATCAAGGAGACATCTCAAGCAGCCAGAGAGAAAAGTCCAGATGTCCTGTAGACCATTATTCCATTATTTCACTCATTTGGAGACAAAATGCCAGGCTGTGCAAGTCAGATGATTCCTCTGCCCCAGTGCAGTGACAGGGGAGAAGATGGGAGCGCCCCAGTACCTGCAGAACCTCGTAAGCGGCCACACTGCTCCTGCCACTTCCTCCCTGACAAAGCTGGCACAGGAAGCTGGGATGTGCTGGAGAGGCTGGGGGATGCTGAAGCCCCTGCCCTGCAGTAGGAAAGACAGATTTTGGCAACAGGTTGTTAAGTCAAAGTCTGGAATCAATAATTACTGGACTCAAAAAAGTCCTTAGCAGTTCTGTTTGTGAAGTTAGTATGTGTGTAAAGTACCAATTTGCCTCTGAGAACTGCCTTAATCTCTTTGGAAATCTGGCAGAATATACTCAGAGAGTACATTACATTTATTCTTAATTAAGAAATTCCAAGAAAGTATTTAACCTGTGATCTCAAAATGAAATGTGAAGGTAGTTAATGAGAATGGAAATCTAGTCTGAGTCTGCAGAGAAATCAGCAAAGTTTTTTATGTAAAAGATCCAGTAGAATGTACCCATAAGGTATGGAAATCTTTGAGGGACTATGTCAAATGAAATCCAGGCTATTAAGATACTAAGAAATGCAATATCTTTGTTTCAGTGTTCCTCACAATGTCATTCCTTGTTTCGTTACTTAAATTCTTTCTAAGTGATCTGTAGTTACCATTCACAAACTGCCTCAAACTTCAGCCCTACTGATAATATCATTCCGAGGGAGTCCCTAGTCCATGTTTCCTCTTCATGCAGACATATTTCTCAATATAACAAAATGAAAGGAGTGCTGAAAAAGGTCCCCAAATGTGTGATATGATAATGTATAGCAAGGATAATTGCTGGAACTGGAGAGACACTTGCAGGAAACTAGAGTGTCCTGGTACTTATAATTTTGTACAAGTTTCTGCACTTAAATGATCCTACGGTTTCTACTGCTTCTTAATAAAATGCCTAAGATTTTTTAGCAGGTTTGAAAAATAATGGGCAGGATTTCTAGAATAACAGTATCTATTAAAAGGTTGCAGGATGTAAAGTAGCGTGATATTACCTTGAGATGATTACATATCTCTCTTTCAATGTATTTGTCAGCTTCAATTTTTCTTTTCATTTCAAATTTCTACCACTTAATTATCAGGGAGACTGTCACAGAATGGAGAAAATTCCAGGTTTATGCAAACCACTGGATTCCTTGTGTCCATGAGAGGTAAAAGTCAGGGCTGTTTAGACGGAAAGAAATCTCAATAACCTAGAGACAACAACGCCTGATACTTTCAGGACGGTGCATTTGTTCTTGTCAAATCTATGAGAACACATTAGCATACTTCAATTTAGATGACAGGTTTTCTTGGTTGCTTTTAAGGACAATTTAGTCTGTTCTCAAACTCAAAAATGCTTTAAATGTCTTGTGTTGAGGTCTTGTGATCCACATTTATGTGGTTTAGTGGTGGACGGGGCAGTGCTGGGTTAACAGTTGGACTTGGTGGTCTTAAAAGAATTTTCCAACCTAAATAGCTCTATGGTTCTATGATCAGTAATATCAGCAATATCCTGGGTAATTATTCTTTGGCTTGTGTGATACTCAGCAACACAAAGAAAAGTGAGCATAAACACGTGACACTATATTTTGTCTCTAAAAAAATGGCAGCATATGTTATGTTTTAGCTTGTTCCTTTCCCTAGTTTTCAGTCTTGGGGATACTTTACTTGCTTTCTCGTTAAGAAAATTATGTGAGAAACTAATTCCAGATAAATGGCTCAGAATACCTACTCCTCTTTGGAAAAACATAGAACAGAGGTGGGGAAAAGCTTAGAAGACTTGCAGTTCCCCTTAATATCAACTTCAAGCACAGTAATGGCACTCAACCGGCATGTCCAGGGCAACAGAACACAATGGCAGCCAGGGAAATCCACTGAAATATTTGAGAAGTGGAACTTGATTTCGTACTGTGTCAGTGATATGGTGGCATCCTCTCCTATGGATCAGTAACAAAATCAAAATTAACTGTTCCAGGTATAGATGCAGTGGTGATGCAATTCTTTAAGCACTGTGCATATCCAGTATATGTTATCTGATATGAAACTGAAATTTCTCATTTGCATGTTGTTATGCTTTTGTAACAGACTTGAGTGTTTGGTGGCCACAGAAGATGAAACCTATACCTCTCTGCAGAATTAATGCATGTGGAATATATAATCACTCTAATAATTTGGGAAATTTTGAGACCTATGGTATTAATTTATGCTGACAGTGGTATTTCCACCAGAATTCAGATGAGTCACTTTCTTGGGGAAACACAAAGAAACTTTCTTTGTCTGAAGTTTTTTCTTCACATTCAATTTAATCTGTGATCAAGCAGAGAATGTGTAATAAGCTGCCTTTGGTGTTCTGCACCACGCTTACTGTACGTGCTCATTGGCTTTAGGAGATCTGCCAGAGCAGCTATCAAAGTGCCTATCTTGTTATGTCATCCCTAAAATGCTCTTGTACAACACAGTCTTGTTCCTAATAACTTCTGTAATGTTTGAGTTGTTTCAATTTATTCATTGAATATGATCTCCCAACGACTTAAGAAGGTGACCTGCAAATAAAGCTTTGTGTAGTTCTATTGCAAAGAGTCTGGTATTTTTAAAAAATGCTGAAATCAAATAAAAAAGTAACTCATATTCCTAAAGGGAACACTATGCATAAATGACATCCCTCTGGAACTTATAGATAAGATTTAAGACATCCTGAGGAATTCTGTATTTCTTCATTTAAAATCTTGGTATTTTTTCTTGGAGATTGTACTGACAAGCACAGAAAATACATGCACATTAGAATTGGGAAGGTGTATTTCATGAACAATAAACCCCATCAGCACAACTTACTGCCATATCCTGGGCTGATAGTTTAAGAACTCAGTAAAATACTCTGACAGGTTAAATAAGTGGTAATGGCATCATTATAGCTGTGATGGCCCAAGAATGCAAGTGAGGAAAATGTGCACGGAGCAGCTCAGGCATTACCTCAGTACTTGGAAAAAGCAGTTTTAATTTCTCACCTCAGGGGAACATCCTCCCTGCAAGGAGGTCCCTTTTCACCAGCAAGGTGGGGGCCACAAGTGCTCTGCAAAGAGCACTCACAGAAGCACTCGAGGGCCTCGCTCTGCACCCCTGACTTTTTGGTGACTTGTGGTTGATGGCTTGTTTGTGGAGGTAATTGTGCCAGCCCACGGGAGTTGGTAATTGCTCTGTTATTGCTGCTCATTTTCATTTCGGGGTCCAGAGGGGTGGTGCTGGTGTAAGAGAAAAGAGTGGTGATTAATGGCTTTTTGTTGAAGTCAAAGAGTGAAACCAGACTTTCAGTCCTGATGACTGGGAGGCCACCTATATGCTCCAGGAATCCAGCACTTACTAATTACCTGAACAACATAATTAAGTTAAACTTAGAACAAATGTTCTCCAGCCTACTTAGTTGAAAGATTTCTCCTTCTGTTTCAGATTGAAAGGAGATCATTTGTGCTGGAAAGCCTGAACAATATCACTTCTGTTTACAAACCTTTTTAACCTGATTTATAGTTCTGTTAAAATAATTCTTTATTATATGTTTGTGAATTTGGCTTGTTTTCCTAGGACTTGTGTTTCTTCCTCACGATTTCCGCACTCACAGAGTTACGTACTCCAAAACACAGAAAATAACCAAGACAATGAAGAGCTTGTTTAAACTACCACATCAAAGAAGTATGTAGCTAAGACCTCTTAAGGCAAGACATTGATCAAACCCGTTCAGCAAGTACGAAACAGTAACTCCATCGCTGTGATCAAAGCAGTCTCATGAAGCCCATGATCAAGTGAACACGATACTGGGAAATAAGAACCCATTTCTTGGAAATAAAGTCACTTTTAAAAGGAGAAAATTCATTGTGTGTGTACTTGTAAATGAATTGTACCTTTTTAGGTGCTTACAGAGCCTTCATCTCTAGAAGAGGTAATGTAATTAAAGTTAACCTGTGACCAAAAGCTCAAAATGTACTTTTGGATGGAAAGATAAAGCAGTCATCTGCAATGTACAATATATTGAACTGGGTAACAGCATTTGCTTCAAAGCTCAAGGACACCTCAGCATCTATAATTAGAAGGGCTCTCAAAGGGCATAGACAGATTCTTTCAATTGAGGTAGGTGACACTTCTTTTAAAACAGAGCCACAGCATGAAAGTCTGACTTCCTTTTAACCTTTTAAGGAAAGTAAGTGAAAGACGAGTGCAGTCAGCTCTGCTTTTGACTTTACCATCTCAAAGCAGATATCCCTCAATAAAAAGTCAAGTGGTGCAGCCAATAGATGTATTTGCCTTTTAAACTGTAATTCTGAAGTCTAGTGCTGACAGAAGGAGGTTTCCAACATTAATTTATTAAGGTGTCTGCGCTTTTATAATCTTTCTGGAATTATGTTCTCTCCATTCTTGAGTGTGACAATAAAGATTTACTCTTTCCCCCCTCTCCCAAAAAATCCCTCAGATATAACCCCCTCATATCATAAAACTGAGGGACTATGACAGAAGCTAATCCTGACCTTGGAGGAGGCATCTTACAAAAGGAAACACCTATTTACTTAGAGGAGGGCCCAAGAGAGGCTTTGTTTCCTTTCTAAACACTAAAGAGTGAGTGATAAACATCAAGTTTTGAATGCTGTGCATAACAGGCAGTATTAGAATGTCATATATTTTTCTCCTTTCCTTAAGTATTTTAAGCTTCTCCTGCATCTGGATAATTGATATTCTCAAGGCAATACCTCCCTGTATGATTCAGATACTGGAAGTATCCATGAGTCTCTAATGGGAACTGCATCTTCATGCAATACAGTGAAATAGCATGACTTCAAAAAGTTCATTATTTTGGTTACTGAAGTATCACCCCAGTATTATCTTTAGTACAGCTACTGTGGTACAAGAAATAAATTTATTGGCTCTAAAGGGCATACTCTACTATATGGTTAATCTGAACCGAGGTCCTGCAAAACCTCTGAGTGAAATCCTTCCTCACTTTCTGGAGGCAGACTGATTTTAAAGCATAAAATAGATAAAGCTGTTTTAAGATTAAACTGTTGCTATGCTTTTATTAATTAAAGTGATGCTATGAACTTAATATAATAATTTGTGTTGACTTTATACATTACTCCTGTTTGAAGTTTGTACATTGTGCTGCAGCATACTGATGGGACACAGGCAGCTTTGCCTAGCATCCAGGAGTCTGCAATCTTCAGAAAACGTTTTTCTTAGTATGAATCAATCTGAAGCAGATTCTGTCTAGAATGGAAGAAACTCTGAAGGGGCAGTGTTGTATCCCCAATGGTGTGAGCGTGTGTGCAAAGCAAGGCTTCTGGGGAAAAAGCAAAACCAGTCCTTGGGCAAAGCAGGAAGGCTTTTGGCACAACAGCCCTTCTTTTGGGAACACTGGCTCCTCTTCAAGTCTGAAATAGAAGCCACAACCCAGCTGCTATTTAAAGTTTGAGAGCAATTCCTCTGAATTTAGTTTAATTCCATCCATCACTTAGGCAAATCTGAAAGGAAACGCAATTGGTACCTGGGGAACGGAGCAGGATTTTAGCAAGGAAAGAAGTGATAAGGTCAGTGTCTCCCATGGGACAGAAAGAGACAGACCACTGATTACTACCTGTGGAATATGCAGATGCAGACTGAAATAAATTAAATTCTAGCAATTATCAGAGCATGCTAATATTAAACCGTACCAAATAGAAATCACTTGAATCAGCATATGATTAGCAAACAAACTATTTCATCTGTGTAATGCAAGAAGCTGGTTCTCTGATTCTAGGGGGGTGGTTAAATCTCTCCATTCTTTTCCAAGCAGTTGTAGACACAGATGGAATTAGTCTTCATTATCCAAGATATTAGAAATAATTTTTTTTCACCTGCACCTATGCTTTAGGGACAACATTTAACTATTACCATCAGCCAGAAATCCATCTGGATTTCAACTACATCAGTACAAATGATTTCCCAGGTGTTAGGATGATGCAAAGAGGTGCTGGCTGGGGTTTGCTTTCTTGGTGCCAGACAATCAGAAGGAAGCCCTCAGTCTCAGTCAGATCAGCCCAGATCCAGGGTTATCTCATGTGGCATTTACTGCCACGCTCAAAGCTGCAAATGATGGTCTGCAGGTGAGATGTAGAAAGCATGGTCCCTCTGGAGACCCTAAAATAAGGATAACAATCCATGACAAGTCCTGTGACTCTACCACAGAATGGACATGTTTGGTAACATACTATGCAGCTGGAGAAAAATCTGTCAGACTTCAGCTTACACCAGCTTGAGCTATTTCTGAATATAGACCTGAATTAGGTTGAGATTCACCACAACAATATAAAGTCTAGATGATTTTACAAATCAGTTTGAAATTAGGATGCAGTAATGAAATGGGTAGGAAAAAAGGTAACAATGTGAAATGAGTTTTTTGTTCCAAGAAAGCAAAAGTAAGGTAATGATAAAACCACTGTTCAGTTTGCACACAGGTCTTTTTTCACTCACAGACAAGAAAATTCTTTAGAGCAGGAAATTATAATGAGAAAATGAAAAACACACTAGGCCAGCCTTAAAAGTCAATTTTAATTGCAGAAATATCATCTTTAATTGTAGAAATAGCCTGAACTCTGAGGACAAGTAGTATGATCTATCTTTTGCTCAAAGTAATTAGTTAAATTCAAAAAAAGAGGTGATTAAAGGCACATGTGAATTAGTCCTTAGACTCTCTAAGAACATTCTTGTCTGTGCTGCAAAGGAACAAAACATTTTTATGGAAGTGAAATAACACCAAGTCCCAAGATGTCACATGAAGAGAACTTTAATAGTTTGGATGACTCCTAGTTCAACAAGGAAACTGGCCGGGGTCATTACAGGTGGGGTGGACAAAGTATTAGACAGGAGAAACAGATCATGCCCTGCCAGTGATTTACACAACTATTTGTTATTAGACTGAATTCATGGGGGCTTTTTCTTCATCCTGGCAAGGTTATAAACAACTCCAGCGCAAATACAACATTGACAAATTTATTCTGAAAGGCAGTAGGCTTAACAAGCTAACTGTGGCATCAGGTCATATCCCTAACCATGTCAGAGTTGACTTTCTGCAGCATCTTCCATTATCCATCTGTCAAAAAAGTAGGAGCCCTCAGCTTCTTGAGAGACAGATACAAAACTCTTACTTTCATCAGCGGTAGCAATAAGCAGTGGAAGAACTTCCTCTGGATCCTCCTTGAGTACTTCATTTTGCCTTAGCATAGCGTTAAGAAAGAGTCAAGACACAGAGGAACATGCTTGTTGTAAGATGGTCAGAGAAACTGGACCTGAGGATGTTTTTCCAGAGACTGACCATTAACCAGACCTTGTCTCACCTGGCTATGTTAAAAGGTCAGAGAACGACCAACAGTGCCTCCACCATTATGCATCCTCATTCAAGGAAGGGTCCACAGGCAGGAACAGAGGCCAGGATTCTCTGACCTCCAACCTCTGTGTCATCCAGGCAGGCTCTGTGCCAGGAGCAGAGGTCAGGCAAAAACAACTTCTTGCTGCTGAGGAGAGTCTTGCCAGGAATTTCAGCAGCAGCTTTCAAGAAGGATGCCAACGAACAAGTCTGAATACCAATGATTTCCAGGGCCAGTGACTCACTCCAAGCGATGGGCATCCTGGTGTGAAGAGCTGTGGCATCAGCCCCAGGAAACCAGTAACTGCCTGGGGCACTGCAGGCTTGGGTTGCATTTATGCAGCAGCTGAAATCGCTGTGCTGGGGATACCCACACCGTTTGTTCTGGTTGACTTGTTAAAGCAATTTTCTGCTTCTAAAAGCACTCCTGAGTGGTCACAGGAACCCAGTGCCACCATGTGGCACCTTGGCCAGGAAGCCACACTGGTGGCTTCCTCAGACACATGGCAGACAGATGGAGATCCCCATTGCTCTGTCATTGTATATGGAGGAGGAAGGGAAGGTCTCCCTGGACTCCCTCCTCTTCTCCTGCCAGCCCCTTCTACCCAAGTAAATCTGAATTTCCAGCAGCAGCTGGGTCCCCACCCTCTGTCTGCTTGTCCTGCCGAGGTGCACCTCTATCCTCACCAGACCCTATAGATCCTGATGTGGCCCCCAGAGACACAGACCTGTTACCATGAACTCTCTTGGCAGAGGGTAATGAGTAATGTTTCCCTACAGGCAACACACCCTGAGTTTTAGCCCCCTGCTAGTCTTTAGCACACTGCCCAAGAGAAGCAGAAACCACTTATGTGTTATTTATTCTTCCTAAATTCATTCTTGGGAACAGCTGAGAAATTATGGTCGAAATATTTCAAAAAACCCTACCTAAGGCAGAGGCAAGCGTGGCAAATTTCAGCTTGAGCAGTTCTGTGTAGTGATAAAGCAATGAAAATAGAGCTAATGGCAAATACTAAGCAGACTTAGCCACAGGCAGTTTTACTAGCTCCAGCAGGAATGTGTGGTGTTTTTCCCACAAATACTGCATTGAAGTGCTGTATCTCTCACTCTGCTTCTGTTCAGCTAGCAGCAAAACCCTAAGCAAACTTCTCTGTATGCACAACCCTAATTGAAAACAAAGTAAATTAAATTAATTCTAAGCAGTGCCAATAATAGCTCCTAGTTATTTTGCAGTAAAAATACCAATATTTTATCAGTTTTTAATAACTGTGTTTTCCTGCTGTTCGCAATGACAAGAAATTTCTTCCAGTAACAACACAGTTCTTCCCATGAAATTATTCAGCAGGCCTCAAATGAGCAATATATTAAACCATGCTAAACAAAATTACTGAAATGTAATTGTGCTGCAAAGAAACAGATATAAAGGAGGGGCTATTTGAATTTCCATTTGGTGACTTTGCCTTAATCTCATTTCCAGTGAAACTCTTTTGGAAGAGTTTCCATTCAATAACTTTCACCATTACTGACAAATGGAAAGGAAGATATAGTGCTGGGTAGCATGAAACAATTTCCAGGCAATGTCTTATACACATTTATCTTCTTTTACGCTGGTAATTTATAAAAATAATTTGTGATTTTTTTATTAGCCTCTTCATTACCTGAAAAAAATATTTAAACCGTTTATACAATTGCTCTGCTCTGAATGCAATTATCCTGGATGTGCAATTAGACTTTCCAGGTAAATTATGATCATATAATAAGTTTATCTAGAATAGCTCTAGTCAAATATTTTTTGAAAAGCTAAAGTTCTACATAAAAAATGAAAGGTTGGTTCTTCAGCTGGCCTGTATTCTCACTCCAGTGTCTGGATTTGTGGCACACTTCTTGTGGCCTTATGTTTTATGAGGTTTGTCAACCAAACAAGAGTTAACAGCATTTTCCTCACGCAGATATTCAGGAACAAAATTCTTAGGTTTCATTTGCAGAGAAAGCAAAGAAAGCAGTGCTCTTGTTGAGCCTGCACTGACGTGTTTCCAGCTGGGGCCACTGAGCCTCTTGCTCAGGGCTCTCCCTTCGCAGAACACCAGAAGGGCTCATAGCACAGGGGATGCTTTCAGTACTTAGTCTGGGTAGGGAAGGGGTCTTTCTTCTCCAGTGATTCAGGAGTCTATAAAATATTAGAATCACCATCCCAGGGGTTATTCAAATCTGTCTTTAACACTGTAGTGAAAAGAATTTCTTTGGTTGCTGCTGAACAGAAACACTGAGAAAAAATAATCCAAGAATGTTGAAAGGTTTTGCGGTGACAAAGAATTTCCAGAAATCTCAGAGAATTTTAAAGAAAGAATAAATTATTTCTGGTTTATTGAATATTCCTCTGATACTAGTTAAATGTCAATTCAGCCCCAAACTGTCTTTCTCCTTCATGGTACCCTGCCTTATTCAGAGGCCAAATGACCTTATTGTTGAGCCTGGTGAGACCACATCACACGAGAGAATGGAGACTTATGCAACCCCCATGTGGTAACATGCTGATGGAGAAACAGCTTTTATGCCAAAATCATTCTTACAGAACTTGCCCATCCAATTCTAATTAGAAGTTGGAAAATTTTAATGAAGGAAAACCACGAATATTTTAAAGACAATAGCCTGCTGGCAAAGTATTTAAATTCAGCTCTTCTGCTTCTCTCTCTTTGCCTACCATCCAGCCTTTGCCAGTGCCTCTCTCGGGGGACCCAGAGATGCACAAATTGTAGTCTCTCCTCCAAGCACTGGCTCTGATTTCCTCCCAGCCAGCTGTGGCCAAAAGACTTGCTGGGGAGAAAAGCTCCTTCTAGCAGAACAGCATTTGTGAGGTCTTGCCAGAACAACCAGGCTTATCCCTCACCATTCCATAGTCACTGGCATGGATTTCCATTGAGTCATTGCTGCCAAAATAATCCAAAATGGTAGTTTACATATAGAACTATACAAAATATTTTCACTTCAGCAACAATGCCCCTAATTTTATTGGTCATTTCCATGGTAAATACTGTGTAGCACGGCTAGAGCTTGCAGTCATGATCAAATGTTGTTTTCATAGGTGATATGAATGTGTAAGGCTGAAACTCTAAGTACACAGGCATGTTGGACAGCTCAAGGCACAGGTAGCAGCTAGGGAGATTTATTAACTTGGCTCAATATGGTAGGCACCTAACTTCCATACAAATTACAAAAGTTAGGTACTTAGCCTGCTTGGCTGTTTTGATATACACTCATCAATGTGCATCTGCACTGGCAGGTCTCTACAACCTACTCCATTAAAGCATAAATCTCCTTACAACCACTTGAACTTTCTTTGTGCTAGGACTACCTCCTGAAGGATATGCAGGCATCTGTCTGCCCCCTCACCCCTTGAAAGCCATGTGGAACTATACATATCTCATTCTGTAGCCTTGAGAGTCTGGGCTCTTGCACACGAATCAGATCAAAAATTGGAGCCTCCTTATTAAAATATATCTGGATTTTTTCAGTTAAAGAAAGCAGACTACAAAAATTACTCCTCTATTCTCACATACTAGCAGAAAATTAGCTTGAATGCGCAGAAGTATACACTTATAAATAAGCCAAGAAAGAATGAAGATTGCATTAAATACCAAAGTGATCATGAGCAGTAGCAGTTAGCTCCTTTAGGCTCTTTCAACCACATTTTCCCATTCTAGTTTCCATTTGTTAATTTAAAACAAGTGTTTATTTTCCCCACTTGAGTTTTTCTTAGCTGTAATGGTCACCATGGTTATCACAAAGACAATTTAAATGTTAGGAATGCACAAAATTGATTTTTAGTGGTTCATTCCAGAATATACTTAAAACTCCTGAAGCCTGTGGATGACAAAACTGGTTAAAGAAACCCCTCTGCTCAGTCATTTATTTCATAGATTTGTTCACCCAGATGGTTAAGACTTTAATAGGACACATTGCTGAGAGATGGAAATCTGCATCTGGCCCTTAAACTGGTTATATGTTTTACACCAAAAAATCACTGTGGGTTGCAAACAAGAGGAGCTATAATCCTGGGAATGGGCCTAGGAATCTCTCCTCCTCAGTTAGTACTTGTACCAGGCAGTTCCTTACAGAGGGAAGAATTTATTACTTCTGCCTCCTTCAGCTGTGCCTAATTTCCATTCAGTGTAGTTCTAAGTTTAAAGAGGAGACTGTTATACATATATCTGGGGAACCAGGCATTTGACTCAGGTTCCTAAAATACAGGCAATCAGGATTTTTCCCCACTGGCCTCCAAAAAGTGCCCAGCTGTCACTCTGTTTAAAGTTGACAACCTGAATATTTCCTTTAGGAGAACTCCTTCGCAAGACATCTGTAATTAAGGTGCAAGATTTACTTACATCTCCTTTAAGATTTATCCTTAGCTGGTAGTCCTAAGCCTTGTGCAGACCCTGCTGGCAGCGCTTTCCTCTCCTCCTCCTCCCCTGCCTGCCTCCAGCTCTGCCCTATTGCCATCCACACCTGCGCTCTCAGGCAGCACAGGCAGCAGCAGGACTTCCAGAGGGGGAAACGAGCCAGCTCAAATCATCCCCACCATGGGTATTCCCTGTTAGACTCCTTGCAGCTCTCCAAACTCATCCCTGATTTCTGTCTTTGCTTTTATTTTTTGTTAACAAAAACCATTAAGCTGAGAACACTGAAATCCCCACTGAGCCTTTTCCTTTTCCAAAACTGCCATATACAGCCTGGCGCAGCTGTAATGAGAGTCTCAGAAACACAAAATCAAGCCAATGTAGTAAATTCCCACTGGAAATGATCACTGACATCTATAAAGTTTAACATTACCCTCTGTCTAATATAAAATCCCTTGGCAGAATGATGCAAACTTGCCTTCACTAAATGTATTAGTGGAGATGGGGGATAACTCTTGATAATAAATAGACTGTAAATACTCCATAGGCTTTGTGCATCTGAAAAGAAAAAAGGAAATGGAAAATTAAAGGAAAAGGAAGAGGAAAGAAAAAAGTGTTTTCCTGTTTTTTTCAGGTTTCTATTTGTTGCGGGGTTTTTTTTAATTTTCTCAAGACAAAGTAGGAACTGTACAATTACAAAATCATTTTCCACGCATCTTGCTAGAGGTGGCATCAGATGAACTCCAACTTTTAGACCCAGCTGAGGGTTCATGCAGGCAAAGACCTTCAAGTTATGTGAGTTCAATGTTTGCCCTCTTGGCTTTGATGTGATCATGGCCAAGTCACTTCATTCTGTTTCAGCCTCGCTTTTGCTCTGGTAGCGGTAACTAAAGCCAATTGGTTTTTGCAGCTATGCTTATTCATAGCAAAATCTGAAGATTGCTCAATAATTATTATTTTCCTGTTTGTTTTGCTTTTGGAGGCGATAGAGATAAGGGAGAATTTTCCACCAGGAAAAAATCCAGGATACAGACTCAAAGCAGATGCCATTAACCAATCTGCCAGTAAAGCTTTGACTCAATTTATGGGAACGGCAGTCCCTCGAGCCTCCCACGGGTCCTGTTTGCTCAGAGTGAACACCTCTGCAGACACAGCATGTGGGTCACAGTCTGGGGAACTGTGATTCACAGCAGCGGCCTGAGCACAGGCAGAGGCTCCAAGGAACTGAGGCCGGCAAAGGGATCCATGTGACCATTTTCATTGCATGTGTAAAGATGAAATTTTCCGAGTTCACATAATTTTAGTGTCTTCAGAATTTATCATGCTGATTTAATTTTCTTGCCCAAACAAAAAGCAATACAGAAACATATCATTTCCAAAGAAAATAAAATATTTTTTTCTTTTTCTCCTAATTTTCTCTTGTATAATTTATTTCCTCTCTCCTTGTCCTACACCTGCAAAATTAGGCTTTCTAAGGAATGTCCTAATCTTGCATGTTCTAGCATAGCAATGCTTTCCTTTTGGCTGGAGCTTAGAGAAGTGATGCCAAAATAAAAGAAAAAAGAAAGAAATATGGAATTACCCATGTATTGAATTTATCTCAAAAGGGAGAACAAGAGATATTAAACTTAAGAAAATCCAGGTGTATGGAACAAGCATATACCGCCTTAATTGAAACCCAGAAACATTTTAATTACTAGGAAATGCTAATAAGCAAAACCACTGGTTCATTAAGTGAACATTTTACTAAATCACAGGCATTTAATTTCCTCTCGTGCATTTCAATAGCCTGCATTGCCTGAAAATAAAGCACTAAAAGAAATGTGAAGATTCTGTTTACCAAAAAAAGATTTGTTGTGACAATTAGAGTTCCTTCAAAATGATATTTTAAAATATTATCCATCAGCTAAGCTCAGAGAAAGCACATAATTTGACACTAATTTGCCTCTAGCTTGAAATAGAGGGCCCATTTCAGTGAAGTGCCTTGAGTAACCTGAGCAAGGGAATTTAAAGGAGCTTCTTGGATGACTAAGGAGATGGAAAGATCTGGCACTTTGGAAATCCCAGCAATGCAATATCCTTATATTTCTAATCAGAGCAACTTCATTAGTGCATTTTTTAAAGAACTGTAAGTGATTAACTGATCATTAACCAGCGGAATTGATTTTTATTTCAGACCATCAGCCCATACATTGTTAGGGCCATTTGATGTAGGGACAGATAACTTCTCTGCAATTCAGAAAAGGGAACTTCTGGAACAGAATTAAGACATTTCACCTAGAACTACTCTGGAAGGTTTATATTAGTTATCCATGTTTGATACGACCTCCATTTTATTCCTCTGACTGGACAATTGGAATATTTCTGGTCTTTCTCCTAAAACATCAGACTGGTCCTTGAAGTAAACTCAATTCCCAGCCGGCCTATGAATTTTCTCAGGACAAATCATCCATGCTAAAGGACAACCTCATTTCTTGTCTTTCTTTCCTACTGAAAAAGATGTGGCAGTAGCCCCCCCCCCATGCAGCCAGTTAGCCTTGGGAGCTCTTCCGACCCTGCAGTGAGACACCCCCATTTCATCAAGGCTGAGCATTCAGCATTCAGCTAGTGGGACTCTTCAACGACTTCACTGCAGGTGTGAGTTGGCATTCACTGTTTGCTAACCAGCCTTCCCTCTCCTCTGCCCACAAAACCATGATTGCACTGGCCCTGCTTTATTAAGAAAATTGGGTTATTAATGCAGGTTATTAATATATTATGGGGAAATGTATGCCCCAAGAATATTGGTACAGACAACACGAACACTGACAGCTTAAAGGCACAAGCTTCTGAGGAACCAAGTCTGCGTTTGGGCTGGGACTGGAGGTCCACAGAAATGAATGGAATAAATAACTTCAAAAAAAGCACATTTTTCATCTCAGTGGTCACATTCAGCACTTCAATGAATTTCTAAATTCATTGAAGATACAGAAACTGTTACACATTATTCTGCTATAAATGGAAGTTCAGCTCTTAATCTTTTTATAAACCTAATACAAGTAACAACTTTGGTGAAGCTACACCAACAACTGGAAAAAAACCCCAGTGAGGATAGGTCCTTTGCTGTAGCAGAAAAAGGGTGATAAATATAGCCTTGTGAACTGTGTAAGCCAGCCCAGTAAAAATGTTACTGTGCAGAAGACTGGTAAAAGTCTAGCAAAAGCATAGGAAAAATAAATGTGAAACAGTACAGACATCTCAACTGTGCAAGGCTTACAGCACAGTATATATAGCTTCTAACTTATATTTCAGCAATATAAAAATATATTTAATCAAATCTACAGAGAACTGTTTTATGAAAGTTCTTCTGACTCTACTCTTCAGCTGAGTATTTTGTTTCCATAGGTCACTTCCAGACACAAGAAGCAATTTCTTTTTTACAACCTTTACCCAAATTCTTTTCCATCCATTATAATTATAAAACAAATTCACCTTCTCTCTTTTAGATTTACAGAAGGTTTTTTGCATCTCCTGAATAGGAATGGATCTCATCCTTGATGACAGGCTACTTCAAGGACACTGACACATGTGACATCCACAGGCATCATCCCCATTTCCTGGGAAGGCTGGCATAATTTCCTCAGTCATCCTCATTTTCAATTTACCATTTCCCCATGCTTCCTCACAAATGTGGGTATCTCAAACACCTTGCGGAAAGACAAATCTTATACATCTAGATTTATCTTAATTTTCTGTAAACAGTCATTCCCACCTGCTGTGTTTGCTGTTCTGCTGGACGATGCCATCCACAGGTCCCAACGTGCTTCAGCCCCATTAGAAGGAATTCAGTCATGCACAGGATCTGGAGATGAAATACTTGCTCAAGTCTCTCTCCTTCACAACAAAAAAACAAAATAAAACAAAACAAAACAGAACAACAACGAAAAACCCAAAACACACAAACCCACAAGACAGAACCACAGTGCCTGAGCACATACTTGCACAGCCCTGTCATCAGCTACTTTAAGGCAGTGTCACTCACCTGAGATAACTCCGGATCCATCAGGCAAATTTGGCTGCCCAAACATTTCTCTGCATGATTCTGAATATTTCACCCACATTATAAGTGAAACTCTTTCTTTTAATATTGACCTTTGTAATTTGACTTCTGTTCACTGTAAGTTCAAAACTGCTCCTTAGTTCAGGTAGGGGATTGCTTTTTCAAAGCAACACCCTGAGGCACACCAAAGTAACAAGGAAATTCAGCTGGCACACTCCTCTCTGCACTCGTTGCTTGCCAACAAGAGTCAACAAAGTGCTGCTGCCAGGAGGCCACCTGGGATGAGCCACCTCCAGCAGCAATGCCTGAATTTATGGTAGTGCTGGTGCCTGTGGACTGCAAAGCTTTTCTGTATGTCCTCGAGCACCCAGAGTTGTGTCCCATCCCTGGCAGTGTTCCAGGACACGCTGGATGTGTCTGGTGTAGTGAAAGGTGTCCCTGCACATGGCAGAGGGGTTGGAACTACATGGTCTTTAGGATGCCCTCCACCCCAAATCACTCTCTGGTTCTATGATTATCTGAAGGCTGTAGGTCCATCTGACATTCTCAGGGCCTTACGTTGCTCTTCTTTCCATGGGTGACCCAACTCAGCAAGGAGCCCACACTTCCAAAGCATCAAGGCAGCAGGCTCTTGTACTTGGCAAAGCAGGAATAATTTTGCTCACCCAGCCTGAAAGACAGTGCCATGAACCTTCCTGGAAAATCCTTTTATTATGCCTGGCCCACAAAGATAAAATGGGTGAGAAATTCTCTAAGAGGCTATTGTCAAAAAAAGAATATATTCTTGGGCCAACAAGTGATGAAAATTAAATCACAGAAGTTTTATTAATTCTCATTCTGTCTACCAAAGAAGCCCAAATCTGATCAGACAACAAAAACCACAGGAAAAAAAAAGTAAAGTTCTTATAAAAATAATTTAATAAATATAAAAGATTATATCTGTGCTTAGCAAACACCCAAACACTGAGGAGTAGGTATATTTTACATACTGACCAGGAATCCTACCTCTGTTTAGGGTCCAGAGAGGATCTAACTTTGCACTGCTGATGAAAGGGTGTAGTGGGTTGAAAGAAACTGAGTTGACAGACAGACTTGTAAGCTAATCGCTTCTCACGATTTCGCATATAAAAGTCAGCACAGCCGCGGGAAAGGGAGCTT
>VWZW01004866.1:0-34539 GCA_013397115.1 Edolisoma coerulescens | reverse complement strand
GCTGGAATTCGCTTATCCTTAAAAGAGATACCCATGGTAGTAGTGTAAAAAGACTGCAAAATTCATGAGAGAGATGTTTCTTCACGGCAGCAGATTTTTTTCTCCAGGCAGAATCTGGTTTTGCTTCTAACAGTTTAGAAACCACGTTAAGCAGAAGGCACCTCTTTTCCTCTCAAATATGGAAGAGACTTTTAAAGACTGTAATACTGACCTGAAATCCCATGTTTGTTATCTTTTTGTGCAGTTTAGAAGAAGAGGGGAGTGTTTGGAAGAGAAAGGGGGGTTTGTTTTAAGTTCATATTATTTTCTTTTACCTTTAATTCTGTTAGTAATAAACTTCTTTATATTCTTTAAAGTGTTGAGCCTGCTTTTTGCCCACTCCTAACCTCTTATCTCACAGAGAGTAAAGTAAGCGAACAACACTGCTACACTTAAATTGGTGTTTCTGCCCAGTTTCAAATAAAAACCCACGTCAAAGGGTGAAAGAATCTGAGGACAAAATGAACATATATAAAGTGGGAAACGAGATTTATGTGTGAAAGTCAAATCCAGAGTCTTGCCTTTTCAAGCAAATTGCATTTGTGTAACAAAAATACATCTCAATACTTAGTTCATACAGAATTCAGTAGGTTTCTACACATAGATATGGGGACCTGCTTCCATAAAATCCTGTGAGGACCATGAACACAGAATAATAAGAATAATAGATTTCTATTCTTAGTATTGAATCACTAATAATGAAGGAAATCAGTGCAGTGCAATTTCTTTTTCAAATACAATTAAGTGGTGTCAACAAACACCATTCCAAACTCATAATGATTTTTTCTGCCCAAGGCTGCGTGGGGAGAGACAACATCTCTTTTCATTTCATGTACAATTCTTAAAAAAACCACTGTAATTGAATGATTCAGAAATACTGAGTCTCGGAGCAGTTATTTTTCCCAGTGCTTCAGAATAATGCTTCAAAATCCCAACAGAATGTCTCCATAAAAATGTAGGGGTCCCATTATATGTGGCATCAGTAAAAGTCTACGGTCCAACAGTCTCTGTGCTCTCCAACAGGAGCTTTCCTGATTTATTTGCCCTGGAAGTTGTCTCTGCTTCCAGTAGACTCCCCTCCTCTGGCACACGGTTCCCAGGTAGCATTAAAGCAGAAAGCATCAGGAAACTGCTTCTGCTGCTTCCCCATCCAACATCATGCAAGCAGCCATTCATGTTCCTTGCTGTTCCTCTGGTCTCTCCTGCTAGGATGTGTCACAAGGCTGTGCAGGTGTAGATCCTTGGCTTCCCCAAGGAACTGCCACCTGGGAATCACCAGCCCTCATCATCAGGCTCTCAAAAAGATCCTCACACTCCACCTCTCGGGAAAGCCCAGCGAGTACTAAAAAGGACCCCAACAGACAACTTCTTTCAACAGCTTTTGAAGGTATCTGACTTTCTTACTGGCTTTTTTTCCCTTCTGTCTTTATTAACTTCACCTTCTAATTAGGTCCCATGAAGATACATCTCCTCATTTAACTTAAAAGGTTCATTGACCCTCTGGCATACTGCTATAACCCCGTAACCTGTGAGTACAGTAATTAGGACATTATAAAACACCGAGTTGATCTGCACACTTTACATTCGGAGGAAGAGACGTGTGCTGTGTTGCAAAGAGAGCTGGCTGAAGCAAGAGAAGCCCAAGTGAAGCAAAAATTAATATTTTAGGAGAGAAAGTTGGGATTATTCACAGGAAGAAGAGATTGATTGGAGCAACAAACTTCAAGGAGAGTTGCTAAGGACAGCACTCAATTTGCTTCAAGAAAGCTCCAGGAGCAGTAAGCAATAAAAAGAATGCAAAAGGCAGGAGAGGGAAGGGTGGCAACCACTCATTGACTTTTGTAACACATTCCTACTGCAGCAGACTCACTGTACCAGCACATGATAAGAAACTAGCCAAGAGCCAGCTCTTGTCACATGCTGCTCCTGCCATGACCTGTGAG
This sequence comes from Edolisoma coerulescens, assembly GCA_013397115.1. Lineage (NCBI taxonomy): Eukaryota > Metazoa > Chordata > Aves > Passeriformes > Campephagidae > Edolisoma > Edolisoma coerulescens. The sequence continues at coordinate 32,557 of VWZW01004866.1, read as the reverse complement.
ATGAAGATAGTCCCAAATTGTCTTCACTGCATTCCTACAAACAGTCATGTAACTCCACGAGGATATCCATGCAAATTCAAGAGACACCATTTTATCAACAAGGAAATCGCAGAACCTTTCCTAAAGTGTTTTTCTTGTGAAGACAACTGGCTCATTCTATTCTTATTTACTATTACATTGTTTTCCAGCCAATAAAAGTAGAATGTGTCAAAACACCTGACAGCACCAAACACCAAGAGACAGATGAAACTGCAGATACAAGCCGGTGCTATACATCACTGCAAGTAGGAAGCAGGATTTCAAGCACTTGTTTCAGACATCCCTGAAAGTAATGGTCTTTGAACCACATCCTGGGCTTTTTAATCATCACAGATATACTGCCTTCAACAGGAGTGCACTGCTAAATATATGTGTAGTGAGGCACAACATGATACTCTAAAACAAGTGTATCGAGCTTAGATCTATGTCAAAATAAAAAACGCATTGTGTGTACATGGAACTGTACTTGTACCAATGGAGAATGCAGCTCATTAAATTGCTAGATTTAATGACAAGATCGTTAACATTACAGAGATATCTGCAAAATCCTTTGGATCATCCTGGATTATCTCTTCAGCTATTCCTCTTATATAATTTTTAATTTCCTTGGCAGTTAATCCTGTTATGGAGGAGGTTTTGAACAAACACTTTAATTTTTGCAAATTGATTTCCATGATATCCTTTTTCCATTGTGCCCCTTCACCGTTCAAGCTCTGCAATAATATTATGTAATGGAGCCCACACATCACCCTTCCCTCTTTTATAAAACAGTCACATCACACCATGTACTTTTACAGGCACCTCAGAAAAATGATTTGCTGGTTATAAAACCCACACACAATTCTTTTTTTTCTATTTTTTTTTCCACAGAGATCCTGATTTGCTTCTTCAACATCAGTTATTTATCCCTGTAGCAGCCTGAAAAAATAGGCAACGTTAGTCACTCCTGTAAATCCTGAATAAGTGATGTTAACGATTACAGTTTACAAAACTGTTACTGCAGGAGACACCTCGAAGTTCATCAATGAAATAAAGTGTGCCCTAAAGTCTAGTGCTATTCCTATTAATCAAAGCTTCCCCACTTTACAGAAGCAGGCACACTTTGAGAGTATGTGTGTCTGGGGAGCTCAGCTCGCTGTAATTCCATAAACACTCGTCTTCCCTGCAGAATCACGAAGCCGAAGGGAATCAATCAGGTATGATATAACTTAGAGCGAAAACGCTGGGACGCAGTTCAGGGGCTGAGGGACACACCTTCTACCTCGCCAGATGTGTGCCTGTGAAACTGGGCCCTTAAAGCCCTGCATTTCATGTTTGGCCAGTAGAAAGAGGAAAGGCTGTGGTGATGCACAGACAAACTTTAATGCCAGTTCAAAAAACCTTTCTCCCTGTTTTTGATTTGTTTAAATTTAAATTCTCTGTTATATTAGAAGATATAACATCACTGAATCATAGTGCACTTAATGGTTTAAAAGGAAAGAGTTTCTGGACGAAACAGCTATCCCAGTTTTATTTGGTGTCTGACCATATTCTTTCTCTCACGTACCATCTTTATCAACTATGCTTTGTTTTCACATTTTTTTTCCCCTAGACAGTCAGCATGAGATCCAGGTAAAGGTGGGATGATAATTTTGGCATTTGCTTGTTTAAAACAGACTTTATGCCAATGATAAACAAACCTCAACGGACACATTGCAGGCAAAGGCAATGTTTGCATAGATTCCAGGATTCTGTCTCTCTCCAACAGGCTGCTACCCAGCCTTTCCACAATCAGCATAAGAACTCACAAATGTTCCCATTTCATTTCCATATTTTCCTTGTTGTGAACCAAAGAGGTTCATGGGAAGCTTTAGAAAAATCTTCCATGAGAGATTATGCGATGAAAGACATTTTCTCTGCTCAAACAGACCTGATTCCCAAACACCACGAAAAATTTTGCAAATAATTGGAACTATCCGAGCCAACTCTCGTCTAGGCTGTCAGAAAAGATTGGGAAGCACTTGCAAAGGACTAAGGGCACTTGGAAGCATGTCAGAGGGATTAAATAAGGAATAAAAATTGTGTGGGTCTTTGAAGGAGATGGCACAGAGAAGAAAAGAACGGAGAGGAGAAGACAGCATAAATAATGTTTCAAAGCTGGAAGTGTCATAATCGGGTCAAAAGGGAAAAAAAGATGGCTTTAGCAATCTGTGTGTTTGAAGCTTGAAGGGAGATCAGAGAGCGTGTGTTATCACAGACAAGGAAGGATGTAAAGGGATCTGGAGGAGGAGATGTAAAATTGTTTCAGTCCAAGTTTTCTCACTGCAGAGCTCAAAACCTCAGGGTCCTAGCCTTACTTGAGAGCATCACTACAAAAATATAAGCAGTATTCATAACCATTTCTGCTCCTCCTTTTTCTCAATCCCACATTTCACAATTTAATAAGTCATCATGGTGGATGAAAAGCCTTTGGCCATATTTAAGCTGTTGGTCTACTTACACAGCAGGCGCAACAAAAAAAGCTGCCCTTGAGTTTCCATTCTCCATTAGCCTTGCCAGCAAATGAAATCTGTACCAGTTTTGGAAAAAATCACATTTTATGTGGCTGTGGGTAGAGAAGGATGAAAGGAGCAGGTAGCAACAACCTTGTCTCTCTCTTAGTTTGGGCTTCATTCCAGCTGCATTGTTTACACTTAAACTTTTTTTTTTTTTTTTTTTGCATTTTCCCTTTAATCATATATCTCCATTAACACACACATATTATGAGAAGACAAAAAGGTTAGGTGTACGAAGTCAGCTACCCAACACCAAAATTTGGGCTGTCTTCAAAAATCAGTATCAGAGCACGTAGAATTGAATCAGCATCCTACAGAGCCACCTTGGTATAAAACCTCCCTGGCTAAAAAGTAACCATGTGTCTCTGTCCTACACGAACCAGCTACTGCCAGGGACAAGAAATGTGGTTGGATAGTGGCCATTGAAAGTGTTTCTGGCAACAGAGAAACAAATGTATGCCCTTGTCCTCTGGTGCTCTGGGTGTAGGGTGTTCAACACCCTCGGGTCTCAGGCACTCCCTCTCTCACCACTTTCCAGGTCTCTTATTTCCTCTTCTTCCTTCCAGGCACCTCACCCCACTCCGCCCTGCTCCAATTCCCAGCCTGCTCTGGCTTGTGTTTCCACTGCTACACAATCCCATTGCGGGGCTGCTTCTTCACCTTCTGGCTCTCCCCCTGCTCCCCCACCCTGGTACCCCCATCCTGTGTTGTGCCACTTCTTTTTGGTTTCTCATCACTAAGACTTGCACACAAAAATCCCCCTGGCCCACACAGGAAGCACCAGCTTCTCATTCCTGCTCTACGTTTCTGAGCCCATCCCCATTCTTCCCTACCTTGTTCCTGACAACGTTAGATGCTCTTTTGACACTATACTTTCGGGACAAACAAATTTTTTTCCCCTTAATTTTATTCTTGGAAACTGCTCTCCCACTTCTGCTGAAATAGAGAAAAAGTCTTGAAAGGAAAAGACTACTTTTAAAGTCAGCTGTCCTTGCACTGATGGCCTGCCCAGGAGATCCAATCCAGTTTCATGTTGTTCAGAAAATTTTGATTTTGTTTTACTTAGATCATCAGGAAAAAAAAAAATTAAACTGGAGCACACAAATTGAAATTCACCCAGCAAAAATGAGCTCTTTCATAGCCCCTCTGGTCAAGAGTAAACCATGGCCATGGACTCTGACCACAGACAAATGTGATGATAGGTGATCCTTTTTTTTTCTACTAAAAAAGGGAAACATGAACTCTGTTTGTTCAGCATGTCTACAGTCCCACTTCTGGGAGCCAACATAGTCATACCAATATATCACTGTCACTGCTTGAAAAGCAGGCCCAGATTTATGGCAGGCACAGAACCCTAAAATAAACATATAACAAACAGTTCTGGGACCAGTAGAAGAAAAGTCTGATTTATTACAGATGAATTATAGCTGAATTTGCTAACAAACTAAGCTCTGACCAATCCTTTTCCCTTGGCTGAAACAGCCAAAACACCTATTTCACATGTGACCTGCCTAGTGCAGTTGGGGATGTGCTAATGTTAGTCTGTGCCTTACTGGTCCCGCCCCTTTTTATTCCTAGTCACTTTTCAACTTGAAACATGTTAAAAAATTGTGTATCTAAGTCCTCTATCTCCATGTAAAATTCAGCAAAACAGCTTGAAAGTCATTGGAGAAGTTATACATCTATGTGTATTCTCTTCATACAGACATTAGTCAGAACAATAAATCTTAGATCTGTGTGAGAAACTGATATTTTTTCATCATTTTCCAAGCATTGATACAATTTTTCCTTTATTAAACATGTCTATAATATCCATTGATTCATTAGATCATACAGGTCTGTAGATCATTTTTAGGTCATAGAAATACAAAATTCAAATTATAATATGAGTGACCTGCAATAACCTAGTGAGAAATAACTTTATAGAGGAATGTGTCACAGCCAGCCCTTGATGCCTCTGACTGCTGGTCCATGTTTATGCAGCAAAGGCACACACACTGTGCTGTGGGGCACCTGCCTCAGAAGCTTCTGGGTCAAGCCACTAAAGATCTTTCAACTTGACTTCCACTTTGTTTCTGAAGTGTCTTAGTGAGAATATCCAGTATAAAAATATCCTGGTATATTTGATGTGATTTCTCCATATTGTAGGAGGAATGTCCAAAAGGATGGCACATTCCCATAAGTACAGTTTACACCATGGGGAACAAACGATTCCAAAAGTCAATGACAGTGAAGACAAAGACCTCCTAATGTGAAGTATCACAGATGAAAATTAGTGGAGAAACAAGCAAGGGGAAAATAAAGAACTGGTAAGACAGATGGAATAACCCCAAATCTCTGAACAACCTACAGCAATTTACACACCCTTCAGAAATGCAAAGTTTTTTGAATTAATATGGTTATGTAGAACACATATTGCTATTCCACCAGCCCATGTGAATACAGATTTAAGCCCTAGGAACAGTCTGTTCTTTCAGGGCACTCACTGATACTTTTTTGATTACCCGTTCTGCTTATCCTATTCTATCCTTTCCTATCCTACCAAATCCTATTCTTCTTACATCACACTTATCATTGCATCTTGTCAAAATCTTTCAGCTGAATGTTAGATAATATTACTCAAAACTGCTACATAGAGTTTTCAAAATTTTTCAGCAATTTTTTTATTCTGTGGCAAATCTTTTCCTAAAATTAAAAAAAAAAAAGCTAATTCATATTACACTGACTAATTGATATATTTTTAAAAATCCAGAGAGTCTCACAAAATACAAAGGGAATCTTTGCGTTCCTGAAACTACAAGGGGATTTAATTAGACAGAAGGTAGCTCTTGGTGCTGGGACTAGTAGAGTTAGCATCCCTACAGCCATTCCTACGGCCAGAAAATGCCAGCTGGTAGATTTTGGTGACTTTTGTAGATCAGACAACAACAAATAATTTTGAACCTTTTGATTGCCTTTTTGAAACTAACCACTGTGCCTTATTTGTGTGTCCTTTTTCTTCTTGATTTCAAGAAGTTCTGGGTGTAAGCTGCACATCTAAAAGTGTCTGTGGTCCTAAGCTCTAGTGACTGTAGGTTAAACACTGGAATTGTTTTGGGTTTTTTTATGAAAGGTATCTGAAAGTGCCCCCCTCCAGAATCAAAATGGCATGGGGTAATTTTACTCTGAAGTGACTGCTGGGGACAAATGCCATCCACTTAAACTTCAATATTTGCTGTTATTTTCAAGTTTCACAGCTGACCCGAGCGTATTCGACTTGCACAGCACAACGTGGTATGACCTTGTAGAGTAGACCTCAGGGTCCCAGCATTACAACAATGACACAAAAAGATGGCTATGAAACTAAATAAAGTGCTCAAAGTTAAAATTTCTCTTTTAAGATCAATGAAAAGATTTTATTTGAAGAAGTTACGGCCCATTTCTGTTAATAATGAGGCTGCTGCCAGACAACCTAAGAGATATGTCCCCCCAGGCCATGGTACAGAACTAAAATCAAGTGAAAGAGACTACAATATATTAATTAATCAGTGGACTTCCAGCTTCTCATTAACGGTCTCCACTGAAGTTTCAGTAATTCCTAAGCATTCCATAACAACATAGAACCCACTTCAGGGATTCAAGCAGGAATGGATTAATTCAGCAAACTTCTGAACCTAGTGTGGGGATTGAGTTCTAATCCTAAATCTAAGGAGGATTAAGGAGGAAAATTCCATAAACACAGAAAGGCCAAGACAAAACCAAAGAGCCAACCAAAAACAATGAGGCAAGGCAAGGCAAATTTTTTATCATAGGTTCTCACAAAAACTACAGGAGTTGGATTGCCTGATGCCATTAAGAGATTTTTCAAAGGAATACGAATACTACCCTCTACAAATTAGTCTTTTCAGATGAACTTCCCTGAAAGGTTTGGGGTTTTTTGTTGGTGGTTTTTTTTTGGTGGTGGGGTTTTTTTGTTGTCATCATTTGGTTGGTTTGATTTTTCTTTTTTACATTTTGACTTAATACATATAAAGTAAAGGGTTTAGTTAGTGAAAAATAAAAAACTTTAAATTTGCTGAGACATTCTGAAGACTCCATGTCTCTAGTCAGATGCCAGGAAGCCTGGGTTTCAATTATTTTACATCTTGTGGTGGACAAAGATTTCTGTTGAGTTGTGTAAAGGCTGAAGTGTGAAGACATGTAACCACTTATTAGAGAAAAGAAGATCTACAAGTGTAGGAGTGGACAAGACGAGGAGGATTTGGCTATGACCAAATCCTTTGATATGTGCTTTCTATGGCATAGTGTTGCTAGGTCACGAGGAAGTGATCCAGGTCAAGGAGTCCTTTTTTGGAGCCACATAAATACAGTTTTCTAAGAAATTTTACAGAACATTCAACTCCTGTGCATTTTCTTTAAGTTTCCTGTGTTTCTTGAAAAAAAACCCAAAAACCAGAAAAATACTTTTCCCAAGAGTTCCACTTTTCATCTTTAGCATGGTGTTACAAGTTCATGAGGATAAAAAAAGACAGCAAAAGGCAAGGCAAAGCAGTAAGTCAGTCCAGCTTATTCTAATAAGCAGTGTTACTGTTTCAGTCACCATCTAGCTAAATGGTACCCCACTTCAAATATTAGCATTATAAGCTCCCAAGGAAAAAAAAGTAATTCTAAAAATTTTAACATTGAAAAAGTCTACTCAATACAAGTAAGAATGAAATATTCTGGTAACTTTAAATTAAGTCTGCCATAAATTAGAGGGTTATAGAAAAATGTATTTTAGGAAAGGCCGAGTTTCTCCTTAACAAAAGTTACAGCCATTTTTTTTCTAAATTAAGTCAGGATAACTCTAGAAGGGCTCTTCATCCGTTACTCTACTGATAAAATGCTGTCTATGAAAGGCAGTGAAGAGCTAAGGAAATCACAAAGGTCTCAAAGAAACATAAAGAAAAAACACAATGACTGTATCAGAGTGGTCCTTCACCCGCACAATTTAAGTTTGCACATTACCTTTCTGTATCTCAGCCTCAGTGCCAGGGACTTACTCTATGCATGGAAGTATGAAGATGAACAATGGCTTTTTTCACCTTTACAGAAATCAGCTCCACAACTGCAGTGAGCAGATATTCTGCACGAAGCAATGACAGCAAGGGAGGACTGAGTTTTAAGTTTAATTCTGCTGTGCAACAAAGAAGTTGCAAAACTTTCTACAGAAAGTGAGGAATTTCTCAGCATGGATGAAACAGGCTTATGTCAGCTTATATTGGATATCTATTCTTATTTTTGCCCATGTTTGAAAAGATTTTGTTAATGATTCTGTTTTAAGTCAGAAAATCAAGCTAGGAACAGTGCAGAGGTATCTAATAGATTATCTGGGCTACCTGCCTGAAATGGATCATTATTGCATTATTGCATAATATACTCTTTGAAGAGATGGTGTCTTCAGCAATAATCAATGTCTGAATCGATGGAGCAAAACGAAGAAATTATGCTTGATTAATAAATTTTCTTGACTGAGTAATTCAACAGAACAAGATACAGAAAGCAAAAAGATCTTAGTATTGTGTTAACAAGTTCACAAAAATGCAGGGAGGGTAACATCTGTGAGCCATATAAAGTAGGAGGCAGAGAAATAACAAATGAGACAGATGCTGTCAGAGATGGAAAGACTCACCTACAGGATAAATTATTCCATCTAACCATCTCTAGCTCAGGGACCTACAGCTCTCCCATGGGTTCTGACTTTTTTTAGCTGGTTTAGAATCTTCTATTTTTTTCCGGGGTTGCAGTACTGCGAACATACTATAACTCATTTATATTGAGGATAATTTGATTTTGTTTTTGTTAAATTTGTTTTATGTCAAATGAAAACCCCAGGAATATTAGCTCATTAATGTACACTTTTTTACCAACTGAACATCATTTTTTCAACTTGGTAAAGATCAGTAAGACTACAATAAAAAGAAATCATGATTTTCAGACACATCTGTTAACTCTGGGGGCTCTCCCACCTTCCTCAATACAGATGATGAACTACAAGCAAATGGGGCTCATTGGTTTCTTCCTGATAATCCCATTGCACAAACTTATTTTACATCACTTTTGGGATGAGAGACAATCAAATGCACAAGCAAATACTTCCATAAATCTGGCATTCCTATGATGAGAAGTGTTTAGAAGTTCAAGGCAATTTAACTTTGGAAATAAAAAGAAGAATGCGTAGTTAAGTTTGGGCCATTGTATTCAGAATACTAATTTATAAGTATTTTGTATTAAGAGGAGGTAATCCACATTTTTTTAGTTTTCCTTTTCTCAGTGAAATCTCTGTGAAAATCTGGAAGATTCCTCCCACAATGACTTTGAACCACAAGTATGCTGACCTTTAAAAATCAACACCACTTCGTGGTTCCGTTCTTATCTTTCCTCTCACTGACAACTATGATAAAATTGTTGGCAGACTGTCAATATCTCAGACCATGGACTTCCAGTGAGTCACCGACTGCTCGGATACCTCGTTATTCACAGTCCAGTTTCCTCCTCAAGCCTCAGGGGACCACTGGTGTGGGAAGTGCAAGGTGTTAGTTGTGACTCTGGATCTGGCACCTCGATAGTAAAGCTATCCTGCCTTGAGCCCTGAGGCAAGAGCAGCTGTATATCAAGTGGCACTGAGTTTCACAGCTGCCATAGTGGGGTTTTGGCACATAAAATGCCTGTGCTGCTTTGGGGTCCCGTACTCAGGAAGGCTTTGCAGAGTATATTATCATATTAGTTTCACCCAAAGAGCGACAGAACAGAGGAACAGACAAACATTTTGTGTTGCAGTCCCTACGATGAAGGCACATCCTTTCCCCCAGGTGTGGCAATGCTGCTGCAGGAGTCCCACTGGGAGGAGCACAAGGAGCAGGAAAGGCAAAGATTGCAGTGAAACAGAGCAGGGCTGCAGGGCCCCAGGAGGTGCTGGACTGTACGAGCTGGGGGTGAGGGAACGAGACAGGCTGGGCAGGCTGTGTCTGGGAGGAGCAAGGGGAAGAAGATGGGAATATGGGGATTTGTTTAGTGAGATGTTAGGCACGTGGTCACACTTATGGCTCTGGTTTGGTTAAAGAAAAGAGGTGACAGAAAGATATTTTTTCAGTATCATCAAGAAGCTAGGTCTTGAGGCAATGTAAATCAAAATATAAATGTAGCTGCTGACCATGATGCCCTGATACAGATTCTCACCTCTCTTCTTAACCTCTCTTGCTAGTATTATGTCCCATTTCTGCTCCAGTCATGGCATTTTGTTACAATGAACTTTGTAGCTTCTTTGGCTTCCTATGGAGAGCTAGTAATCTGGTTGGGCTGTTTGGGGTTTTTTTCTCAATAATGAAATCAAGACCAGCAGCAGGTACTTTTGTACAGCTGACTAAAAAGACTCCCCATGTTTTTGCTTTTGACATGTATAAATGAATGTAACAAGTTATCACGATTGAGAGGGACTACAGAGAGCATTCCCTAGGACAAAACAAGCAAAACTCTTGTTGAAAATCCACCCTGGTGATTTTTGTATCACATATTTGTGTCCTTATAGTATTTGAACTAAATTTCTTTTTGTGATATTTTATAGAGGCTTTTAATCACATATAATTAGCTGAATAAGAAAAGAAACACTAACTTCCCAAAGAAATACAATAGATTTTTCAGATCTTTATTTCAAAGCACAGTAAGAGGTGTCAGAAAGCCCTCGCACTTGAAAGTTTCTGGCCCAAGTCCAACCACTGCAGCTCAGGGCCATGCAAAATCATCTGCTGAGGTCAGAAAAAGCAGACCCCTGCTTGTGTGACACTGTCTGAAACAGTAAACCCCGCTTCTCATCACAGAGCTGCTTCCAGGTCAGCTTGGGTTCCTGGTGCTTTCAGTCCCTCAGTCAGAGCTACTTTGGTGTCTTCTCTGCCTGCAATTCTCATGCACCCCTTTGGACTGAGAGCGATAAATACATGGATGGGGGCACTCTTCAAGGCAGTATGATCAAGAACGTCTTTCTAGTGGCTTCAAGTGGACTTTGGAGTAGGCCTTGGTGCTAGTGCCTGTTATCTGAGCAGAATAAAGCTTCATGGAATTGGAACCTAGCCATATAGAAATTGTGAGCCACCCTAGGAGCTGGCTACTATCCTAACTCCATAGATTAGAAGGTCGATTCCTTTTTGTTTTTCAGGGGTAGGCATCAAAGCTCTGTGGCATATTAAACATTGTCCATTAAGTACGATATGACAGAAAACTACCACCTGGTTCTAGTTAAACCTCTAAAAAATTGGGATCTTAAGCACAGAAAAGCCCTAAAATGCTGAAGCACATCCCTCTCTCAGGGGCACTCAACAACAGTAAGGTGGAAGAGCCTAAAAATAGGGCCCACCTCTTTAAACCAGAGATGGCTCAAGGCAGGTAGAGACAAGTAAAAGACTTTGTAATTAAACTGCAATGTAAGAAAAACTCATCCAGAGCCTTTATGTTCCTGATTAACAATCAGCCCCTGGGCTGCTTGAGGAAGCTGCTGATAAACCATGGCTGGACTTTTGACCACCCTGAGCTATGTGACTCATGTGGTTGCCTCCACCATTCCATTTCTTCTAACATCCCACGTTGCTGCTTCTGATTCCTGTGATGTGTAGGGGATGTCTAAACTCAGCTCTGGGGGTGTTTCTTCTGTGGTGTGGACCTCCCTCACCCTCTGTGAACTGAAGTTCCAACACACCACAGTTCCTGGCAAAGCCTCTGCACGGCTGTTTCACCAGTGGCAGATGGTGACTGTAGAGCAATGTGGGAGAAAGAATGGATAGAATGGCTTCAGCTTGAGTTGGTTGTCTTGTGTGACATAACTGCAATTATCTTCTTTCAAGATTACTAGGCACAATTCTTTTTCTTTAAGTGTCTCATCTGAGGCTCTTTTCCTTGTTCTTCTAGAAAATTTGAGACTATTTATGTTTCTATTAATCTTCTATTAAGACATTTTTCTTCTTTTGTTTCATGATCTCACATTCGCTTTCCTTTGATAAAACATCTCTTCTATTAAGGCTCTATGATATTTGGATACAACAGGCTTTGAAACAAATTAGTCCTTGATTAGTCCCTGCCTGTTTCTCCTCTCTCTCTGCCTTTCCTTAAACTTATCACAAAATTTCAGTGAAAAAACACATTTCAACTTAAAACTTGAATTCTCAAGATTAAAACATGTGCCGTGATACTCACTACTTTTTATCTGAAATGGGGTAGACAGCAGGTAGCATTTAGTGCATTCCCTTTTTCTCAAAATTGCTGTCTGTATTTTTTTATGCGGTTGTTCTGTACCTTTGCCATATCTGTATTGAAGAACAAGTTAGAAAAAAGAGGGAAAAGGAGGATAAAATGGATTTTTGCCTCTCTGCTGTCATTTCTTTCCCCATTGGTTTCTGTGAAACGATCAAAGCCATCTACCAAGATAGCAGGAAAAGGTTTAAAATGTGTTTGTCCTCTGGTTTCCTGCTGCTCTGCCTGAGCCTCTTTTCGCCTTTGCCATTTACAGCATTGGTAGCTTCATTAGCAAGGGATTACAACAACCAAAACTGCCCTGATTCTCCAGGGAGTGTCCTCCCTCCCTGTCTTCAATTACCTATTTAGCTACTGCTGTACATTCAAACCAGGCCCTTTTCCAGCTACTGGTTAAACAAACAAGAGCAGCCCTAACCTGACAGTACATCCTGGTTGAAAGGATCCCCCCTGGGTGAACACATCCTCACCTGGCACAGAGCCTCCCCAGCCGTGTCTTTGCTCACCCCACAGAGTTGCAGGAACATGGATAAAGGCCAGGATCAGGGAGACACCTGCAGCTCCTAGTGCCTTGGCCATTTACAACTAGTTCTAAGTCACCTCTTGGACCTAAGGGTCATGCACCTTAGCCAAAAGTGGTCTCCATGCCAGTCAAATTTAAGCAGAAGTAACAGGTAGTCCAGGTCCGAAAGTGTGCGCACCTTGTTCTTCACACTCCCCTCTTCCTTCTCACCACCCAGGGACTGAAAGTTTTGTCACTGCTGACAGGCTCAGATTATCACATCACACTTACCCCAAGGAATTGTAAAATGTCTGGCTTTTCTGCATAGAAACGTGGATTCAGATGCACTCCCAAAACACTGAAGGGAAACATGCAAAGATAAGGCAGCTCAACAGAGAAACCATGAGAACAATCATTCTCAGCCAGTGAAAGAAGCTGACAAAGGATTCATCAGTGACCTCTAGAAATTCAGAAAATCAGTGGGTAAGTATGCTCTGCCACCCCAACATGTAGCTCTCCAGTGGATTTTCATGAAACCAAGACAATGATGAAAATAGAAGGACCTCCCAACAGCTTGTTTAGCACCAAGGAGGTACCAGAACCTTTGGGAATCTGAATAAGAAATACATAACTAACTTATTGTATAAAGAACACGAGTACTGTCAAAGATGGTATCATGTCTTCTGCAGGGACCTTCTACACAAATCCACTGAATCACAGGAAATCTGCTCTATCCCAAAAAATCCCTACTTCCCCAGTGTACAGCAAAGAAAATGTCATACTCTGTTAAAATCAGTTAGTTACTGGAAAATTTTTTAGCTGAGACAAAAAAAAAAAAAAGAAAAAGAACAGGAAAGAAAGCTACTATCTACAATCTTGGTACATTTTAATGTTTCCTTGATTCTATAAACAAGGTTGCATTGACAGGTAAAAAATACCAATGTCCATCCTCTGTGCCTTTGAAAACAGCCATCAAGGAAGATTAAAACCAACATTATTTCCAGTCTAAAAATAAGCTCTGAAAAGCACTGTACTGCATGTATCTCTCAGTCATGCTTTGTTCCTTTTGCACTGCTCTGGCACAAATGGGCTCTCAAACCAGCTAACACTGATCACCTTGCAGGGAGAGATAAAAGGAGTCTCTTTCTGAGAGGACTGAGAACTCTTCTCTTGTCTGTCTCACCACTGAGAAAACGCTTGCAGCTCTGGACACTGATGCCTGAACCCAGGAGTGTGAAGGTGGCACTGCCGCAATCACTACATGCTTCACCATGGCCAGAAAGTAAAAGTGAGCTCACATCCCCGTTTCTGAAGAAAAATTGCAGCAATTCCCAAATCTCACTTTTTTCCTATTGGCACCTGTAAATTGACCAGATGGACCAGCACTGCTTAACAAGCCTAGTTTTGACTAAAATATCACTAAAATTAAGGGGCCTCTAGAACAACACTGCTTTATCCATACTGATGCTCTGATTTGCAGAAGACAGGTGAAATTGTGAGCTTGATCCTCTCTATTTCAACGCAGAGTGCCCAACAGACATGTACCAACCTTACACTACCATCAAAAATTTCTCCGTAGCAGGGCAGCTGGCAGACAAATCTCCCAAATGGCTATTCAGACAGATTCAGAAATAACAGAATTTAGGCAAATACTGGACAGCCTTCTGTGTCCAGAGTAGAGCAGAGGGACAGAATCTCCTCCCTCAACCTGCTGGCCACAATTCTCTTGATGCAGCCCAGGACACAGTTAGCTTTCTGGGCTGCAAGTGCACATGGACAGCTCATGTCCAACCTCTCACCCACCAGCACGCCCAAGTCCTGCTGGGCAGGGCTGCTCTCAATCTGTTCATACCACAGCCTGGATTGACACTGGGGTTGCCCTGACCCAGGTGCAGCCTCTTGCACTTCATCTTGTTAAACCTCCTGAGATTCCCATGGGACTCCTGAGATGCCCAGTTTTTGAGACTGTCCAAGTCCCAAGGCAGCCTGTACTTCAGGTGTGTCAACCACACCACTCAGCTTGGTGCCATCTGCAAATTTGCTGAGGATGCCCTGATCCCTTTGTCTGTGTCATTAATGAAGGTATTAAATGGAACTGGTCCAAATACAGACCCCTGGGGGGCACCACTGGTCACTGATGTCCATTGGGACACTGAGCTGTTGACCACGACCCTCTGGATGTGATGGTCCAACCGCTTTCTTATGCACCAAACAGTCCACCCTCTGAGTCCAGCGCTCACCAATGTAGAGAGAAGGATGTTTGTGGGGGATTGTGCCAAAGGCTTTGCAGAAGTCCAGATAAAAGACATCAGTATCCCTTCCCTTGTTCACTGATGTAGTCATTCCATTACAGAAGGCCACTGGGTTGGTCAGGCAGGACTGGCCCTCGGTGAAGCCCAAATCACCTCCCTGTTCTCCATGTGCCCTAGCATCACTTCAGGGAGGATCTGTTCCATGATCTTCCCAGGCACAGAGGTGACACTGACTGGTCAGTAGTTCCCAGGGTCCTAATTTTGACCCTTTTTTAAGACGGGTACAGGGTTTCACTTTTTCCAGTCACCAGGGACTTTACCTGATTGTCATGACTTTTTGAATATCATGGAGAGTGAATTGGCAACTACACCAGTCAATACCCTCAGACTCTGGGATGCATCTTATCAGATCCCATAGACTTACAGACATTCAGGCTCCTCAGGTGGTCACAAACTTGATCTTTACTTACAGTGGGAGGGACTTTGCCCCTCCAGTCCCCATTCTGCTTCCTGTCCACTCAAGGTGTAGGAAGAGAGGTTGCTATTGAAGAGGCAAAAAGGTTGTTGAGTACCTCAACCTTTTCCTCATCCACTGTTAGCAGTTTACCAGCGCTGTTCATCGGAGCGTTCACCTTCTCTGGTGGTTTCACCTTCTTGCTTTTCTGGTTAACGTACCTGTAGAAGCCCTTCCTGATACTCTTTGAGTCCCTTGCCAAGATCAGTTTCATCTTCGCCTTCGCCTTCCTCACCCTATCCCTGCACAACCAAACTTCATCTCCATACTCTACCCTGATCACCTGTCCTTGTTTCCACTGCCCGTGCATTTCCTTCCTTTCCTTTAGTTTGGCCAGCAACTCCCTATTCAGCCATGCCAGTCTCTTGCCTTCCTTGCCTGACTTCTTGCTCCTGGGGATTGCAAGCTCTATTCCTATTTTCGTAACTTTTTGCATAGGAAGAAAGGTGCTATGAATTATATATTGTTGTGCTCCAGAGACCCCTACCAATCCAACAAATCTCAGTGCACCCCATATTTGCATCTTCTGAAAGACTTTCTGAGCACAGTGCTGGGCATTTGCAGTAGTTTATGGCCACTTACAAGATCATGAGATACCAGAGTCTTGTTGGGCTGAAAGAGAAGCAAAACCTCCAATTTGCTGGAGGCCAGGACTGCTATGCTGGCTTAGGTGTGCCCCTCCTTGAAACGCGTGGTGGTCAGATCCCAGTGAGCTGCCTTATAGGGGTGACCTGAGCTGGTAACAGTGACTGTCCCCTCCAGTTTAGTGATCACACTGGAGGAAAGCTGGGGAATGGAGGGGACTCCTGCTTCACGTTGGTAGGTTGGACAAGTGCTACAGCTTCCTCCTGCATGGGCTTGGCAACAGCAGCCCCATTCCTTTTCACGCTCCCAGTAGGTCAATGCCAATCTATTCAGACCTTCTCAAACCTATTTTAGTTTTGCTTCTGACAATTCTACTGTGGCCACCTTTGGACAAACAACCATGGAGAGCAGTGAGTCAATAATTCTGCTGTGGTGGCTGTCCCTCAGTGCTGCTACAAACCCTTCTAAACCACACTGCTCAGAACATGTGGAAATTATGTGCAGTCTTCCACGAAGCTTTTCATTTGCTATTCACTTCCAGCAGCAGGAAAGCCTTTCTCAGCTTTCCATTTTAAACATCAAATCAAACTAAGTCTGAAGATTATTGTTTTCCTATGCAAAATAAATGAACAATTAATTGCCATGGGATTTCTCTGTGTAGTCCCCATCCCTGAGGAATTAGATGGAGTCCTTGAAATTGAAAACAATTAATGAACACAGGATGTGCAGTCTCTGCATGAATATTTTGGATTATTCCACATCGTATTCTGCCAATAATCCCACAGTTGCTAAAGCACATATCCAAAGCTCACAAGTTATGGCACACCTGATGATGACACATTTCCAATAATGTCCCAGAGGTGATCACCTTTAATTTCAGTGGAACACTGGCAACAGTACACATCCAGCATGTATTACAGTGGCTGTAAGAGAGTCATTCAGGTGGGATGCAAATATTTGAAATGAACAATGGACAAAATTTGGCAAGTGCTAATAGAACCATTAAAACATCTGAATAACAAGAGAGATGTTTACTGTTCCCCACAATAGAAGGGTTTAAAACTATTCAGACCCTGAAAATTAGGCTCTACGTGTTGTTCAGGAAACACAGCAGTGTTACCACCACTGTACTGCAACCCAGCCTCTCTCAGCCACATTCTCACTGCCCATACAGGTGTCCCAAGATCATGATTGTTCACTGTCCTGTGAATTTATAAAGGGTACCTTGGGATAAACTCAGTCTAAACCCAAGAAACAGAAAGGATAGGATTAGTTTACAGCTAACCATTATGCCTCCAACCCTGGCCTTCTTCGCTGCAGGCTCCCCACTACTTCCTAGCACAGATTCCTTCACAAAAACCCTCAGTCTGGAAACAGCTTTTTTTAATATGAAAAATGTTTTGTGGCCTGTTGGTATCCTTGCTCTAACGTTAAAATGATGCCACGATGATTTTTTTCCTTTTTTATATACCCCTTTTTATACCCCTTTATATAGCCTTTTATATAGCTTTTATGTATCCTTAGTGCTTTTAGCCCACATACTTGTAATTCCCCAAGTCTGATACTCCATGTTCCGTTAAGCCAGGAGACCAAACACCCCGGAAGCCTCGCTTGTAAGGGTCAGAAAGCCCCAGACACCAAGGTCCTCTCTAGAACACATTCTGTAAACTAAGATAGGCCCATCCAGGGGGGAGATTCCTCGGAATGGGGGATTCATTCAAGTCTCTCATTGGGGAATCTTTGATAGATGTGCTGATTTGCAAGGCCTGTAAGTTGTATACGCGATTTATCGGGTGTGTGCGTTTCGGCGCGCTCCACCTGGCCAAGTGATGCACCAAGGATCCTAAATAAATATCGAGGTAAAAATCCCCTTCCCTTTAACCATGTCTGGCTTTTAATTTTAAGACCAGGAAAAAGGCAACAAAAGGACATCCCCTTCTTATCTGGAGAGTGCACGGCCACACTGGCCTTATTCCAGTTCCTAGAGAACATATGCATTGATAACACTTACATAGAAGTATAAATTTGTTTCAATGGCTTTTGCAAGCTGAATGAACTC
This sequence comes from Edolisoma coerulescens, assembly GCA_013397115.1. Taxonomy (NCBI): domain Eukaryota; kingdom Metazoa; phylum Chordata; class Aves; order Passeriformes; family Campephagidae; genus Edolisoma; species Edolisoma coerulescens. The sequence continues at coordinate 14,814 of VWZW01004866.1, read as the reverse complement.
AAATTCCCAGAACATCTACTCTGTTTCTTCCCAGCTGTAGATGCTATACAACAAATCCTAGCAATTAATGAGTAAACTTCAAAAAGGCTTGAAGTTGCTTTCAATGGAAAATCAAATGTTTGAAAAATTTTTTTCAGTAATCAGCTCCCTGATGACATAAAACTGATCTGGAAATCTCACAAGCACTGTCATTGCAAGGTCAGCAATTCAAGCCTGAGATGCCACAAAGCCAGCTCATGATATCTGGAGGGCTGCTCCTGACAGTAGAAAATGAAGATGGATATAAAAGAAAAAAAGCATCTTTAGAGTTGAACAGAAACAAAATTTCTCCATCTATTATGAAAACAGTGGCCCCAAAAACCAGAGAGATACAAGAAGTGTCCCACCTGAGAGGAAAACCCTTCCATTTGCATTTATAGTTTTGTAGATACCAGAGAAATCAGAGAAGAAACTTGGAAGAAGTCCCAAAGATATGAAAAACTTCTGACAATTTTGTTCACATTCACAAACATAATCAGTGAGGAGACAATAATCCACAAACTCTGATATTTCTGATGAATATGCTGAACATGCTGGAATTTACTCAGCTCTGACTTTCAGAACTGCTGCCTTTTGACTTTGAGATGAAAGCTTGGATAGGTCACCAAGTAACCCAGACTGGTTCATCTGTTTTCCCCTAGCCTGTTTCCTACCACGTCTCATGAAAGACATTAAACACATACAGACTGTAAGGAATCAAAACACCAGATACTACTGCATAAATGTGCATAAGTACCTCAGTGAATCTTTTGGAAAAAGGGAATGGATATTGGTTGAATTCATTAGGAGTAAGAATTGCAACGCATGTTAAAGTCCTCTAGAAACTGTGCTCTGTGCTCAAGAGCCTGGTGTTCCAGCTGCTGTTTTGTGGAGCCAAGGTGAAAGGAATGCCTCATCCTGGGCCTAGGTGACCACCTTAAGTGGTTCCCTCCCTAAGACATGTCCTAAATGCTGCTGTTCTTTTGTGACAACTATCCTTTGTATGAACAGGAGGTGGTTTTATACAGTTCACTTATGCCCAGAAGGAGAAACCTCACTAGTTTTGTGATCATTTTCAGCAGCAGTGTCCCTGACGATGGCAAATTTGGAAATGACATTATTTCATACTGCTGCATAGCAGCAATTGTCACCCAGTCTATCAAAGATACTGCTCAAGCAATATAAAATAGCCAACACCCACAAGGAGAAACAGATTTCTTTTCTATCCCAAAATATACCTCTGCAGAGTATCTGTTGTATTGCATTTAATCTAATTTACTAAAGGAGAGATGAAACCCCTTGCTGCAATCAAGCTATTTTTAAAAAGAGATTGGTGATTCAGCTGAATGGTGAGTAAACCACTGACAAATTTCCCCTGTCAGCTTGTGTGTATAAAAAGATGCTTTGCTGGAATGTATCATCTGCAGATACCACTATCTTTTTGGAGTGATTGAGGGTTTTCCAGTCAAACTATATTACTTTAATTATTATTTAAAATTATATGCATATGAAGCTTTTAGCACGTTTCAGAGAGGCACCAGGTCATACAATTGAGCTGTATTGGGTTTGCATGGCCAGGTTTTGGTCACAAATGGGGCTAGGAGTGGCTTCTGTGGGCAGCTTCCAGAAGCTTTCCCCAAGTCCAACAGAGCCAATCCCAGCTGGCTACAAGACGAACCCACCACAGGAGTGAGACTGTGTGAGAGGAACAGCCCTGCAGACACCAAGGTCAGTGCAGAAGGAGGGGCAAGAGGAGCTCCAGGTGCTGGTGCAGAGATTCCCCTGCAACTTGTGGTGAAGATCATGGTGAGGCAGCTGTGCCCCTGCAGCCCATGGAGCAGAGATCCATCTGCAAGGGATCTACACTGAAGCAGGTGGATGCCCAAAGGAGGCTGTGACCCCATGAGAAGCCCAAAAGACTCATTTCGGAGACATTTATGGATGTCTGTCTCTCATAGAAGGGATCCCCCACTGGAGTAAGGGAAGAATGAAGAGTCATCCCCCTGAGGAGGGAGGAGTGGCTGAGACAAGGACTGACCACAGCTTTCATTCCCCATCCCCTGAACCACTGGATGGGAGGGAGGTAGAGAAAAGCAGGAGTGAAGTTATGCCTGGAAAGAAGGGAGAAGTAGGGGAAGGTGTTTCTAAGATTTGGGATTATTTCTCATTATCCTACTCTGATTTAATTGGCAGTAAATTAAACTAATTTCCTCAGGCTGAGTCTGTTTGCCCATGGTGAGCAATCTCTCCCCATCCTTATCTCGACCCACAAGCCTTTCTCTGTATTTTCTCTCTCCTGTCCAGCTGAGGAGGGGAGTGACAGGGTGGCTTCAGCGGGTACCTGGTGTCCAGCCAGCGTCAACCTGCCACACGAGCCACAACAGAGAGAATGTAAAACAGGTATTGCACAAGATCATTAGCAGTAACTGCTTGTTTAATTTACTTTATACAAACTGAATGTATCATCTGAAAGGCTAAACAGAGATACATTCCTGTGAACAGAAAAGCAGAGTCATCCCTCACTCTGAATGTTAGTGTCTGCAACTCAAAGGATGCAGGTTGAGTTGCTGGCTTCTCGCCTTATGTCTATGGGCTAGAGATGACTCTGATGCCTCCTACAGCTGTTCCTGCCTGCAAACTTCCGTTAATATAGCAAAATAAGGAGGGGAGAGGGTGAGTTCTTAATTTGCATCAGCAGAGAGAAAGAAATTAAATCCGTAAAGTAAGCTAAACTGGAAACGAAGTTGAGAAACAGCTATTACAGTCCCTTGAGTAGGGCACTTAATTACTCTATAGTGCCTCGGAAACTGCCTTCTAGGGACTACAGCAGAAGCTCATGCTCATGACATTTATCAGGATGTAAGTTTGGAACATAATAATCCTGGCAGTTCACTAGTGGGTCTGCTTGGTCCTGAAAAACTGATTTCCTAGGAAATTACTTTTTAAGATCTACCTGTAGTTCCATCTGGTTTCTCTGATGATTTACAAGACCAGATAACCTGTCTTCTTGTCATGGTGAGAAAGTCTTAGAGAGCACAGATGAATGTTTGTCCTTCTCTTCACCTTGATTTTAAAATCTCCCAGTTTATGTCAGTGAAACTTGTTACACATTTAATTAGCTATTTTGTTGATGCAGAGTTAAAGACAGTTTAGTAAATAGTCTGTCTATTATTTCTATCCTCATAAGTCAATAATGAAAATTATGTCGCTCAGAGGACAGCATATGCAAATAAATGTGCATGTGATAGACTGCAAGCAGAATTCACTGGCATCTAATAGGTGTTTAATTGCTTTGGAGTGCTACTAAAAAAAAGCAATATTATTAGGACATTTTTCTTGCAAATGGGTTTTAGAAGCATACGGTCAGTGCTGTATAATCGCAGTCTTATAATTAAAACTAAATAGGTTAGAAATTATGAGGTAGAAGAAAATAAAAGCTCAGCAGCAAAGTATATGTATGGCTAAATGTGGCTTAGTGTGTGGTGTGTGGCACTTGTGGGTGCACCTAAATGCTGTGCTCCAGCATTACACCTGCCAGGAATTACCATTAGGGCTTAGGAGGAACTGTGGCTGTCTAGGGAGGCCTCAGGGAAACAAATTCTTGGCTGGGGCTGGCAAGATTACAAATTAACCAATTAAGGCACCTGTATCAATATAAGCATCCTGACTCATTGTTTAATGGGATAATTGGAATTCTGTAGAGGAAATAAAGTTGATTACAGGGATCAAACAGAGGGAAAGCTCTCTAAGCATTTGTCTCTGGCTTGTGACAAGCTGTAGCTTATGAGGCTGCTGACATGGAACAAACAGCAGTATGGGGACTGAAAGGTCAGGTCATTACTTTTTAGTGCTTACAATAAAATTGGGTACATGCTTGTCTATGAAGAAATGGACAAAGCTCTGCATGTTTAAGAATAAACATGAAGTCTATATTCCAACTTTTTTGTATGTATCTGAATTCCCAGAACGTCCTGGTTTTATCTGATAAATTGTTCTTGGTATAATGTAATTCAGCAGACTTTCCTGTCATTTTACGTGCATCTAGAAAATAACTTACAATACAATCCCAGGTGTTACTCCTTGGTTTTGATGGGTGGATTTGCCCATGAAAGCATATGATGAACAGATGGTGGAAGACAAAAAGTCAAAGAGATGAGGGGCTAGTTGGGTTCTTCAATCCAAGGAAATAAGATACAGATGATTTACTCTCTATAAACAGAAGACAAACTGATCTCCAGAGAGAAGGAAGAATGAAAGGGAAATTCACTGTATTCTCAGGAAGCAATCAATCACAAAAGGTCAGCAGGCCTTTATGTCTGAAGAAGAAAATGAAAAGGCATCTGTGGCTTATTGTGTCCAAATGTATGATTTCCTTTGAAGGATTCAAAATATTTTTGTCCAACGGAAATTGAGGCCTACGTAACTTCTCTTGCATGTTTCTGAAGAGTAAGCTGATTATTTGGGAGGAGAAAAAAAGAAAATAAAGTGCAATAAAAGACCTAGCATTATCCTTTCTTCACGTGTCAGATGAAAGTTTTGGGTGCACAAGACTTGTCATATTTTATCTGGGATATCAACAGAAAAACAATAAAGAGCACCTAATGCTTGCTTTATTTATTTATTCCCATTCTACCATTTTTATTTTTTTATTTCTTTTTTTTTTTTAACTTAAATCTGGCAGCCACCTCTGGAGATGGAGTTAAACTGAAACTAAAAGTTTTTTCCTAAAAAATTCGAAGGTGTAGTGTCCATTATCAAATATGGTTATATGGTATCCAGAGTCCAAATACAGTTGGACTTGATGATTTTTAAGGGGTTTTGTCCAATGGACATGACTCTACGAGTTTTGTACATACTCTCTTGGGAACTACTGACTGTGCTCATGGATCGTGTGATTAGACCCAGCAGATTCCTCAAAAAAGGCTCAGGGTCAAGCCTGGGCCCTTTCTCATCTCTCACCTTGTACAGGATAAATTGTACCACTACTTGATCTAGCCTGGAAATAAACCTGGGCTGCCCTGCCTGCAAACACAGCTCTGCACTCAGGACAATTTTTCATTCAGCAATTTCACCAAGATTTGGTCAGCATGTTTTTCTGCACTGGGCCACTGTGATGCAGTGTGTTTCTCCCTAAAATCTGTACAAACTATTGCTCTCTGGGCTCAGGAGACACACTTGTGGGATATATTTTTTCTATATACTGGAAAAAAAATTCCATTTACTGGAAAATATACTGGATTTTCCATGTTTTCCAGTATATTTCCCTGTATTTACATCTCACTGTTTACTTTCTAATTCCTGCTATTACTCTTTGCAGGGCACAGATCTTTAAAGGACTCCAGCTGTAATGAACTGTATTTCTCAGGACGCAGATCTTCCATTGGGAAGTATGAGAATCCTATAATTCAGTTTTGGAACCACAGGAGCAGCTGGGAACCGTGAAATCAAAGAAGGGCCAGTGCTACAATGCTCTTTAGGCTACAGAAATTTGCAAAGCAAAAGTCTTCCATTTGAGGAATTTAAAAGAATTTCCTTTCAGTTGAAAATGTCAGCCTTTCTGTTCCAATTCAAGGCAACTCTGGCATTTCAAAATTTTCCCTGATTTTACATCAAAACCAAAGATGAAAAAGGATAGAAATTTTCTATTCAGTAATAGAAATTCTCTACTTAATAATGACTGACATTGACTAGAACAGACAGCACACCATAATGTTATTGAAACGAATAAAATAAATGAGTACTCTGTAAGCTCCAGAACACATAATGAAATGAAACATAATGAAACACATAATGAAACACAGAAGTCCATTAAATTTATTATTATTTTCTATAATGAGAGTCTTCCCATCTTATCCAACTTCTGTGATAAACTTTGCCCCTTCTGTGCCTGATGAGTTTTGCAATTTGTATAAAGGAAACAATTCTTACCCAGCCTTACACACAGAGAAGAAAGGTGCATGCTGACTAAAAACAAGGACGTGCAGAAATTCTTTAAATGAAACCACATTGAATGAGCATTAGGATCCTTCTGTAGAAGAAAATTAGAAGAACAATCACATTAGGACAAAAAGATGACGAAAAAATATGCACTTTCTATAAGTCCATGATGAAGTTAGTTCTCAGCAGATACCAGATTCTGCTTTGAAGTCTGTTTATTGACCTGTAACTTATGCAAGCAGGATGACTCAAGGGTAATTGACAAGAGAGAGAAAGAAGTAACATGTTGTTGAATGTGCCCTGAGCTATTTTCTCACCACAAAACTGTCCAATACACGTATGTCTTGTAATTAAACATTATATAAAATTCTTGCTGAATACAACTGTCATGGCTTTCAGATATGTCTGTCCTGGATGAGCTCACAAAAAAAAAATTACATAACAATAAAAATAATGTATTCTGCTCTTAGCATTTCATATAGTATAAGGTAAAGTATACTCTTTGTTGCCACTTGCAGCAACAGAGCCAAAAACAGCAGCATGAGATTAGGACTCTGAAATCTCTCCTTTATCTGAGATTCCTTTCTGAAATCAAATTCAGGCAGAGAGAAAAGAAGAAACAAACAAGTTTACCGCAGCTCTGCAGCAGCAAATAATCAAGATAACTACTTGAGGAACATAAAGTGAAGCACCAGGTTCTTCAAATAATATGATAATTGAAACACAGGTGTTGAATATCCAGTTATGTGCAGATCTCTCTTCTCTCCAAGAATGGAAAGGGCACAGAAGGGTTAGCCTGAGATGAACGACGATGCAGGGGAAAAAAGTGCCAGTCTGTGAACTAGAGGACAAATCTATCTCAACCAAAAATTTGTCATCGTCTGTGTTGTACAGGCAGTCTGTTCAAATGCATGACAAATGACACTGCTATTCATAGAGCAGGCATAACACAGGTTGCCACGATCTAAATTGTTACCAATACTGTCCCATGCACCAAGAAATGTCATACATTCAGCTATAGAGCACCACGGGCAGAAGGTGTGCCTAAGAGGAAATTACAGTTAATACAGTAAAAATTATCCAATAGTTAGTTATGTGCAACTAACCTTTATGGTTTGTTAAAAAAACAAACAAACAAAAAACCCAACCACTGAGCCTTTTAGCACCTCTTTTTGCAGTTGCACTGCATTTCAGGGAATGAGAAATATTTAATCTCTGGTTATAAGGAAGCAATATTTTATTTTGACATCAGGTCTGGGGAGCAGATTCATCCAAATGCTCCACACCAGTCCTTGATTTGCATAGCTATGAAAAAAAGGGTGCATCTTCGACTTATTTGTAGCTCCCTCCTGTCTTTTTAAATATATTTTAAGACAGGCACAGATTGTCTAGCCAATGAGTTATACTATATGCATAAAAAGATGTGGATAACAATGTTCTGGCTTCTTCATACAGCTTCATGGAGAATCTTGGCTTCAGGCCAAACAACTGCAAAAGCAAAGCTTTTTCCCCCTCAGCGTTTTAGCAAAGTGCACACAATACATCTTTAAGTAAATTAGTGTTATAACAGGTTTCCACTGATCCATCTTGAGGAGTCAAATGAGAACCAAAAATAGATCCTGTTTTCAATTTCTCCAGAGCAGCAAAATGATTTGAAATCCTTCCTTGCCAGAGGAAACAAACAGATAAAAACCCCAACTTTGGCAATGATTCAGTAAATATATGTGCCTGTTCAGTATTTAAATCCAGAAGCCAAGGAACTCTTCATTAGAGAAGAACTTGCAACATATCCAATAAAGGTAGGAAGCAAGTGTAACTCTCCAAGAAAACCCCTTCCTCTGTAGTCAGATGCTTTGTGGCATTTGCAAAGGAAAACTCAACTCAGAGTAAGCAGCAGATGTCAAAGCCACCTCTGCAGAGAGGTGCAGAACACAGAAATAGCCACGTACCATAAAGTATACCTGTGCTTTAAGGGACTGGCAAAGTATAGGTGAAGATATGAGCAGATACTACTTATGGGAATAAACAGTAAAGGCTGAAAAATAGATTGTAACTTGAATTATGAAAAGGGGAAACCCCTCCCCGTTTGGAAAATTCCTGCAGAATGGCAAAGTCATTGAATCAGTAACAAACACAGCAAGGATTTTAAAGCAGAAGAGCCCTAACCTTTAGGGCTGACAGGATTATATGCAGTTTTTCAAGTAACTACTCCTGGAGTTGTCTGAGATAAGTGATTGTATTTTCAAAAATGGAAACAAGATGATCTCATTTGAAGGTTTGTACTTCCTTAAAATATTTATGTAAAAAAAAGTGGTCCCTAGCAAGATTTGAATGTGTTGAAGGAGAGGACAAAAAGGAGAAACAGTAGCTCAGCATTCAGCTGAATTTTAGCACATACTTTTTTAAAAAGTAAAAACCATACTGTATGATTTGATAGATATAGCTGAGATCAAATCCCTGAAAGAAGATTTCAGTGAATGTACTTGACTGGCATAAACCAGACCATCTCTAATTTTGCTAAAAACACATGCAAGTTAAATTATTTTTCTTAGTGCCTGTTAGTAGAATTGGCATCAAGTAACAAAAATTAATCATTTTTTGTATCATTGTTGCTAATGTGATGTTCTGTTTGTTTTTCAGCAAGGCATATGTATAACACTCATCACTAGTGACAGTGGCAGTGTAAGGAGGGAGCATGATTATCATGACATCAAGCTAATTAAGATTAGCCTGAAGAAAGAAAAGGATGCCCTCCCCTCCAACACTGTAGAGGGGGAAGGGGGGTAAAAGGGTAAAGGAAGGGGGGTAAAAAGGGAAATATTCATAACAGTTTATATAAGACGTGCTTGATTTTGCTCTGCTTATGTGGAATTGCAGCTGAATAAAGTGAAAGGAGAGAAAGGGAAAGTATTTCCTGGTCCTTAGAAAAATAACAAATGGGTTGTTAATTGGCAAGTGTTTAAAGGGCTGGTTCTAATCAGGGTAAATGGGCTTGTTTTTCCAACACTGGGTCTCACATCAAAACAACAAGAAACAACTGAAGAATCTCTGCCGAAGAAAGCAAGAGGAAGTGGGTTGTCACCAGCTGTTCAAAGGCAAAATCCTGCAACAAATGTGTAGCAGCAGATGCCGTGTGAAGCTCAGGGAATGTAAATGCACATGAGTCATCACAAAAGCTTAGGGGGGACAAGCTGCAGGCCAGATCCTGGGGGCAAAGATTTTTGTGACTTTAACCATCTCTCCGCTTGCTTTGTACTTTGTTCAAGTACACAGTATATTTTTTTGGAAGAAGGTGTTTTTAAGCCCTGTTAAAGAGCCCTAAGTAGAAGGAGAGTATCTTACAAAAATATTATTCTTTGGGCCTATGGCATCAAAAACGAGATGGTTCAGCATCTGTCTGTCCAGCAGGGAGAAGAGTTTAAAACATTTCCCCCTTTCCCCTCTTTTTTTTAGGTTCATGATAATGATAAAAATTGTTAAAAGAATCATTTTTATAATTTCCAACATTTCACTATTTGTTTTCCACTGCAGTTTCATAAACAGCTGAACTGGCACCCTGGGAAAGGATAGAAAATTGGCATAGCAGCAAAAATAGAAGAACTACCTGCTGTGTTTCATAGAGATAATCCCAAGGATCCCATCTCAGGTTGGTTGCCCCTGGGCAGAGGGATAAGACCTTCCAAAAGTTAAAGTACGAAGGAACTTGAAAGGAAAGTGACAGAAGGATGCTCTCCAGCAGTTTTCAACAAAATCCTGTTTCTCTAAAAGAAATAGCAAGAAGGAGACAGAGGGAGGAGTCCCAGACTCAGCTCTTGCCTTGGCTGTCCCAGCTGTACATATTTAGCTAGTCATTATAAAAAAACACACTGATTTGCACAATTCCATAATCTTATAAGAAAATAGGTCACTGGGGATTATCAAATTCTCATCCGTTTAATTTCAAAATTCTCTTCTTGTTTTCCCCCAGCAACACCAAGCTCTCACATGGAGAGGAAAAAAAGGCTTTAGCAGAAGAGGTGGATCTACATTTTGCATGGAAGTGGATCTATGTTTTGAATCCATTTCTATGTTTCATGCTACCATGTTCCACTGTGACAGATTCTGAGAACTCTCTCCTGCCAGTTGCCCTCAAGGCAGCCATCCCCAGCTTCTCCACTGAATCCATGCTGCTTAACATGTCACAGACAAGGAGAGGCTTTTTGTGCTTTAAAGGAGAACTCCAGAGCTGACTGGAAAGAGTGATTTAATTTTGTGAAAATATGATGATATTTTGATATTAGAACATACTGATATGTGATCTTTCCTAGTTTAAAGAGAACAAAAAACAACAAAAAAGAGAGAGAGAGAGTGAAGAGTACGGACCCTCAATAGCCGGTGGTGCAGACATTTGGAAATTCACCTGTGCCAGAAGGGACACCGCAGGAGTATCAACCCAGTGGGGAAACAAAGACACTCTGAGCTGTGCTGGGTGATGATTTTCATGCTCCATCGGGATGATGCCATGAATCTGGTGAAACCTGTCACATACACCTGCAGACTCTATCAATGGTAAGGGGAGGCACATAAGACTATCGTTTTCTTTGGGATATTTTATCTGCAAAGCTACTCTTCAAGAAACAAAAAACCCCCAATGCATTTGTACCTGATCTCAGAAAGGAGGCTTGACGACTGGGCTTTGCCATGTCTCACTGCAGAGCACAGGCAGGAGCTAAGCATTAGCAAGTCCTTCTTCTGTACCTGGGTAAATTTAGCAGAAAAGGAATGAAATGAGCTCCTTCTGCTCTTTATCCCCTGCTTGTCAGACATGTGGTTGAAAGAAACTGCTAGTGGAATTTTATGTGATCCAAGCCGGATTCTTCTCCAGGCTGATGATGTGTTCACTTCTCCGATTGTATTTCCCATGGCCGGTAATCAGGGGCCCACCACGGGAAGGGATGGGACAGCTTGGGGAAGCCTGACAGCACACAGGCTTGTTCCTCAGACCTGGGATGTAAACTGTGACATGGATCTATAGCTCATGGTGTTTGGTTCTTCAGGGATGGGAGCGGACCACAGAGCAGTTACTGTATTTCCAAGGGAGGGAAATCCAGCCTGACTTGGTTTTGTCATAAGTGATTAGATTTTATAGTGCGCTTATGTACTTCTCCTAATCAAATTAGCATGTTGGCTCAAAATCAGCCTAGCAGAAAACCTCTCATTTTCTTACCCATTCTGCTTCATTTACCACCTGGAATTACCAAAGTTTTGAGGTTTTCTTTTCTCTCTGACTAGGCCTAGTTCTGCTTAGCTTATAAAATTTGAAACATTCATCGCCCAAGGTTGCAAGAGCAATGAATATTTATAATCCCATCTTCCCAGCACACTCAGAGGTGTCTCACAGTGTGACTTCACATTAGAAATGTCCCACCTGTGGGGATCACTCAGAAAAACACAGATTACAAGTCTGTCCAACATAGAACAAGGTCAATACCCAAATTATAGGAATTATCACCTTAAAAAAGGTTGCATATCTGATGATGCACTGCACCAACACTGATTTATAGGTGCTGTACTAGTGACTCTCCCCTGTGAAGACAGAATTTCAGCTATTAAGTTACAACATTATCCCCTGGTTCTTTTTCTGAGGCTTCTCATGAATCAGCTGCAAATTGTATAATGCACTCCTCTCACCTTTTACAAAGGTAGCCCCTATCTCCAACAGCAAGAAATGAAAAAAGGGTTTCTCACCTGGCTTCAGAGCCCAGGGAAATATTGTAGTTTAAAGAACATAGTGACTAGTGACAAAAGGCAGGACTCCAACGATGAGAAGCGCTTAGAAAACACTGCAAATGAAACTTCCTGACCCTGCAGGCACCTTCTGTTAATTCGCTGCAAATATGGGTCTTTTTCTAGGCTGAGGCCACACTTCAAAAAACCCAACACCCATCCCATTTGTCTCCAAAAATGCAATTAAAGTTTAATGTTAATTCAGATTATTTTCCTACTCAAGACAGAGCTAGAAGGATTACAGTCAGTTTTAACACTTGTCAGGAAAATATGGTTCCTTCCACTTTGCAGACAGGCAATTAACGTTCAGCAGCAGCACTGAAATTAGAAACTATCTAGAGGCCATTTTAGGCCAAGAAAGTTTTGCCATTGATTTTAATGCATCAAGATATAACGTATTCTCCAGTATCCTGCCCTTTCCTATTTTTCCCAAACTTTGGGTGAACCATTAAATTGAAGCCTGCCCTGTAAATCCCATAAGCTATTAATGTAGTTCCCTTAGCTGGAAGATAGATTAATGACCTGAGACTTCTGTAGAATATTTGCTACTTCAGTGCAAATTAATATCATATTTTATCCTCATTTTATACCCACATCCAGTACTTCCTTCTGCAAAGGATACCAGAAGGAGCTGATTATTTAAATGCCAAGATTCTAAATCTTATCTTCAAATTTTTAATCAAACTGTTTAACATGAGTCTTAAATTGCTGCATTTCCATTTTTCATACTTCTCTCACGTCATTTTTCATGCTAAGAACAAAGAAAAAATTTAAAACTCAGATGTGTTTAGGGGTTTTTTTTAATACTAATAAAGTTTTTTAAATACTTTATGTTTTTCAGGACTCTGTTCTCCTCCACACCTTGGGCTGGGACTAAATACAAATGTCTTTCACTTCACCCCGGTTTAAGTTCTCAGTTTTAAAATAGGTAGTTTTAAATTTTCTAGGTATTGTATGCTATCCTGCCAATAATGATTTTTTCCACAGTCTCCTATATTTTTTTATATTTTTATTTAAATTACCAATTCTTCTTCCACTGCCTTAAAAGAACATTGTTTACTAAACACATTTCTCTGACACTGAATGCAATTTCTGGAGAAAGCAAAACCATGAAAATATGAAAATGGCTTGAGACACATGTTTAGTTCCAGAAAACTGCGGTCAGGCCTCCTTTTTGTAGGAATTAAAATTTATGGCAAGGTCTCCAGTTCCTCAGGCAAGCACAGCAGGCTATTAGAGGAAATAAAAGAAGTGGCAGTGGGGGAACAGACAAAGTTGTTTTCTCTTACTGTTCCTTCTTGCCAGCACTTTTAAAAAGTTTGGTCTTTATTTGTAAACAGTAAAACTAGGTTGAAACTTCAAACTTACAGAAAAATTTTTCTTTCTTTCTATACTTCAAACCCTCAGCAATAATACTACTACTAATAAAAAGAAAAAAATGTTATGAAAATCCCAGAAAACAGCAATTTGGAATGAAACTATACATTTTATTTTCTGTCTATATTTGCTATTATAAAAAAATCTATGAAGAAAACATAGTCCCTTTACAATGTTTTTATTGTTGAATCCTTATGGTCTGTTTTGGCACCAGCATTAGGTATCAAATCACAGGCACATCACAAATATAACACAGACTTGCAAACACATTCACTTGCACTTGATCAAGCTGCCTTGTAAACTTCATTAGTTGGTACTAAGGATTGCTGTGGTCAAAACAGCACATTTCAGGGGAGCACATTTCAGACACTCACCCCTCTCTTAATTAGAAATATCCTTTATATCCAGTCTTAACATACGTAGAACCGACTGTGTCATTTGTAGGGGACCTACAAAGAACATTTCATTCAACTGGCTGACCACTTCAGGGCTGACCAAAAGGTAAAATATGTTGTTAAAGGTATTCTCTAAATATCTCTTAAATGCTGACAGGCTGGGGACATCCACCACCTCTCCAGGAAGCCTCTTCCAGTGTTTGGCCACCCTCTTGGCAAAGAAGTGCCTCCTAATGTCCAGCTAAACCTCCCCTGGTGCAGGTCAGCAGTCTCTCCTGACAACAGGAGTTGTATTTGCCAGGTGAGTGGTTCTTCTCTCCTCTCCTGCCACCCCATTTCCCAGCTGTGCTAATTCTCACTGCATTTCAAAGCAGCTGATGCCCTCCACAGTTCTCCTTCCTCCAGCAGCTGATCTCTTCCGTGTCCCTGTATGCATGCTTCTGGACTGACCTTCCTGTGGATTGACTTTTCTATGGATCAACCTGCCATGTCTTCCTGTTCAATGAGGGTCTCTGACTCTTCCTGTCTTCTCTCTCACATAATTTCCTCAGTGGCCATCCGAATGTCAGCATTTGTGTGACCATGCCGTGAGTCCTCCCTTCCAGCTTGTGAAGGTATAGTTCAGTGAAATAACCATGAGAAAATACTGGACAAGGCAGAAAACAGAGCAAGAAGTCAACAAGTGTTACAGATGATACCATGAAGGATGATCAAATTTCACAATGGTTAAGAGGGAGTGATGTGGAAATGGCCAAAGTGGGAGGTTTAGATTGGCTATTAGGAAAACTTTCTTCACTGAAAGAGTTACTAAGCATTGGAACAAGTGGCCCAGGGAAGGTATTTAAAGTATTTAAGTGTGGATGTGACACTTAGGGACATGGTTTAGTAGTGGACTTGGCAGTGTTAGGGTAATGGTTGGACTTGATGGTCATTTCCAACCTAAATGATTCCATGATTCTATGGAATCTCACATATAATGGAGGGGAGAACAAAAGACATTTTAAAGAGTAAACCCTTCCTAGGTCCCAGGGACTGCTAAATGATTGGCTAGGTAACCCTATCAGAAACACGAAGTTCGGATACAGAGGTAGCAAAAGAGACTTGTGAGGAAAAAGTAACCAGGGTACAAAATTATTTGAATAGACACTGAGAGAGAAAGGGAGGTGACCAAGATAAACGAGAGAACAGGCACGGCAAATAGAGGGTAGGGGAAAAAAAGGGGACAGCTGAGTTGCTGTTGCTTGAGCTCTGCACCTGATCACCACAATCCATCCCATCTTCTCACTCAACTCGATTCCTATTTGTGGTGACCTGGTTTTGG
>VWZW01004865.1:0-156453 GCA_013397115.1 Edolisoma coerulescens | reverse complement strand
TTACATTGTAACCCAGGACATTGGGGCACCTCTAGGTTCCCATATTCAGTCTTCATCTGGACTTTGTCTAGCAAGGACATGTCTTTTCCTACTTATTTTTACTAAGGTAAGATTTTTATTAAGATAAGACTCTTATCCTAGCTGTCCTTTCACAGTATTTATCTGCTCTTGTACAAGAACTGTACTCACTTTTGTACTAAAAAAAGTATTGTATTTTGTATTTAAAAAGTATTTGTATTTTGTATTTAAAAAGTATTTTGTGTTTTTGTATTAAAAAAGTATTTGTATTTTGTATCTTCCACTTTCTTTTTCCACCTCTGCCAGTAACCGTTTTTGGCAGTGGGATATAAAAATGGCTTTTGGCTTAAACCAGATGGGCAATCGAAATGCTTTCTTTGCTTTTGATATGCTCCACAAATTCTGCTCTAATCAGTTCTCCTAGCCTATTCTTTTGACCCCGTTATTTTTATGCCTATGACTTAAACTCCCATTTGTGTTTTAGCCTAGTTGATACTTTCAAGCATAAGCTTCTGTATGGGGATTCATGCCTGTCTTGCCCAAGGTATGGATCCAAGCCCAAGATCTATATGAACTAGTCTTGCAAACGCTTGAGAATTGGGACCATGATTTTGTCCTGTGCATGCACTGCATGTACTTGAAGAGCCTGGTTCTCTGATCACCTCTCTGAAGTGCTGCCCAGACCATCAGTAAAGGAATAGGATCATGTGAAGGAAGTTTGGTAGTTGTAGGATAATAATTAAATGCTGGCACCCAAGTGGTTTAGAAAACAATGCAAGAGCCCTCTGAATTTTATATGTTTTCATCCTGTTTTTCTTTACATTATTCACTGCTGAATTACTACATGGGGAAAATAATGCCTTGTTTTCAATATTATGCAAAGATGGCACTGCTCCAAAGTGGCAAGCTGTAGTTGCCATGTACACAGCATTCTGGACAGGACACTGTAAGTTAGTGACTAGGAAAATATTAGTAATGGTAAAAAGATCTATTAGTAAGAGAAAATTCACAAGGTAAAAATTATGTCACTGTTAATATGACTCTAGATGTGAAGCACAGATGAACACCCTGGTCAGTCTTTCCAAATATTAAGACAAAAGCTCCAAGTTTTATAGTGCAGTTATATTTGATGGAGTATGCAATAGAAGTATAGAAACGTGATTAAGTGTAAGTGAGGTTTGTGACTTCCTACAACTTTATTTGCACGTTTCTTAACAGGAAGGCAGTACTTTAGGGGCATTATGATGTGAACTGACTTCTTACTGCATTTCATTAATTGATTTATGTAATATTTGAGACCAATGAATGATGTCTTAGAAGCTGAATTTTCACAATATATTTTTATATTTTTGTAGAAAAGAACTAAAATGGCTACATACCTTCTTTCTGCTGCAATTAAATTGTTTTAAAATAAGTATGCCTCATATATGCACCGGTCATTCAGTATTATTCCTTTCTAATTCACTCCAAGGTATCTATTAACAAGAGCCTCAGTTACCCTGCCTCAGAAGCACCATAACACTTAAATACAAACATTGCAGCTATTATAAGCTCAGGGAGTAGCTGAATATGGATCACTTTGAACCCTGACAATGTGGTAGCCAGTGAGAAGGAAATTATTGGTTTATGACTCTATCCTGCAAGTAAACTTTTAAGCAAAATTCTAGATAATTTCAAGGCCAAAACCCACTCCTTACACATACTCATGTATCTTATACACCTTTTTTAATTGTTTAGCTTTGTGACTTTTTAATTCAAATTTTAGCGCAGACAACTTCAAACTACCATTTTCCCTTCATTTTGAACTACCACTTTCATTTTGAACTACCATTTTCTCTTTACTTGTATTTAAAAAACAAGCAGTATGTTAAGAGGGTTATAAAACAGGCTTTTCCTCCTAGGTTTATATTTTATTAGAAAGCTAATTGCAGAGTTCTGATGCCTTGGGGCTCCACAGACAGCTGTAGCAGCAATCTCTAAGTAATAGACACACTAGTTCAATTTTCTTCTTGAATTTGCATCATAATGATTTTTCTTTCAGTCTCAAGTAAATCTTGCCATCAACAGATACCACAAAAAAAAATCTCTTTGTACCGAGGCACAATAAATTGCAAAAGTACAGACTGGTGTAGATATCATGTTCAAGTTGTAAATTGAAATTAAGTGCAATTTGTTGCTGTAACAGCTCTTCTTGCAAAAACCTTATTGGTTCTGTGTGTAGAGTAAGCCACAAGATTGTGACTGCCCAGCGACACAGCTCAACGAGAACTCAGATTTTCAGGAGATTTAGCTACAACTCAACTTACTTTCTGTTTTCTTATTTTGTGGCTGCTTTTTTCTTTCTGGTCAGATAACAAAAGACCCTTCTGTTCCTTGCTTTATTCACAACAGTTCAAGCACACTGGTTTTGCTTCTGACCGCAGCTTTTATCTAGCCCTGATATCCCACACTGTGCCTGATGATTCACTGAATGTCTAACCCTCAGTGTGGTCAAGCAGCCTAGCTTCTCCCCAGATTTCCTGTTCTTACAGGAACTTACACTGTCAAGAGCTTTGCTGTGTCAGAGCTGCAGGCAGACGTTGCAGAATGAGAGCTCCAAGCGAGCTTGTTAACGTGAGGTGTCATTACAAAATGGCCCCGCTAAGTTTTACAGTAACAGGATGAAGAAAAAAAGAAAATTAGTCAAGGCAGCCAAATGGCAGAAAAACAATTAGATATACGGCCAACCAGGGCTTGGCACTGCTGCCAAGATGTTGCAGATCTTGTTTCTCTAACAGCTGTTTCATGGAAGGAAGAGCGCCTAACTATCCTGCTCTTCTAATCAAAAGACTTTGCTTATTTACAGGCATCAACTGTACAGAACTAGTAGCCAAAGTGGTGTGAGAGAAAAGTAAAGAGAACAATTGCAAGAAAAGTTGACTTGTGGAAAAAGACTGAAGGAAGTGATTGCTTTAAGTTCAGAAAACATAAGATTGACTAAAGGCTGTAATTGTTTTGGCATATAGAAGATTTTTAGGAAGTGAAACTCTACCTGTTTTTTTCCCCCTGCTATGGCAGAAGCAGGCCAAGATGCAGTCTCTCAGGAAAAAGAACTTTGATTTTCCCCCATTCTCTGCCATATGAAAGGATAGTCACTGCAGGAGGCTATCCTAGGAACTTTGAAATCTCCTTAAGTGGATGAGGAATAAAAAACAACCCAATCTTATTTTGGAGTGGAGTAAAGTGACTTTAAGCGCAGATCCACAACAGCCATTGCTTGGTTTGGTGTAGCTAAGATTTTACAAGATTCCCAGAGGCTCGGCCTGGTGCAACTGCCTCAACCATCCAAGCCCCACTGCCTTGGGGCATCACTGCCTTTCCAGCTCTCCAGGTCTCTCATCACACATTTAATCAGAGTTAATATCATCAGCTCATATTTCTGACCACTCTTCAGACTTGACTGAGAAGGCAACCTGGGTATGCAGGTTTCTGTAAACCAAAAATACCTGCGAGATTTGTTAAGCTAGACATGTTTGTATTAGGGAATGTTTGCTCAGAGTTTACAGCTACATTAGGCCCATGGAAATATATAACAATATATATGATAACAATAATATGTGATCCCAACATACACAGTAAAGATTCAATGCTGTGTGGTACAAGTCATGGTGAGGCTCATGGTGCAGCTCTGTGGTGACTGACAAGGATATCTCCCCACACCTTCCAGGTGTTTACACAGCATCCATCAACAGGTATCCCAGGCTGGGATCTGCAAGTCCTGTTGTGTTTTTGCCCTGGATTAGCCCTCACACACACACACATATTTAGTGACTGACCAGACCATATTTATAGCCTCCCTCCTTTCTGCTTCCCAGACCCCTTTCTCTGGTATATTTCTATGATTTCTGCTTTTAAATCAAGCTCCTATTCTCAGGTCCATTTGAATACTACTGACAGGTAAGGTGAGGTAAAAGGACAATGTTAATTCCTGAATGCTAATTCCTGAATGCCCTCAGGGAGTTGTGGAAACAACTGAGGAGGAAGGTGATCAGGCCAGTGGGTGGTGACTGCTGCTGGAAGGAGACCCCAGACCTCATTTCTCCTCAAGCACTTTCTCCTTCTCAAGGCTTTTTAACCAGACAAACACTCAACAAGCCATTAGCAGGCAGCGTGTGGTTGCTGTTTCACTTTAAGTAACTTCTAAATTCAGATCTGCAAATCTACTGAAACTACTGTCTTGTATTTCTGCACCTAGGTAACGAGGTCTTTAGGGAAAATTGTGAAGAACATCTTTTTATTACCTTCCTGAAAGAGAAATTTGCAGTTGTTTCCTATCTACCTTCCTGTCATTGCAAGGAAAGAACCTGCCTGAAGCAGGACAGTGCTGAGCAGCTGCTGCTTTTTATTTGCAGAGCTGGGCTTCTGGAAAAGCCATTCACCTCAAAATACCTCATGGAAATCATTTATTTATACGATGGGTAGAAAAAAAGCCACAGTTTTAACCTGTTTAACCTAATACGAGTGCATTTGATAACAAGGAGAATCTTTCTCACATGTCCTTAAGGATGCTTACAAGACCAGGGTATTTCCCCCTCCAATATCACCATCCCCATCCCATTGGAGGATAAAAGAAGACTTATTCCAAATGCAGCTGTCTGCAGACAGCTGAAATTGGAGGAGTTGAGTACATAAATGAGTTCATCCCCCCCAGGGATCAGGACTTGTTTTATCAGTAACCTGTGGTCACTGCAGGACAGACCTTGGCTACAGCGTCACCTTGGACTTGCCGTTTCTAGGTTTCGCTCTTAGGGGTATCTTTTTTCCTTAAGTCTCTAAAGTTCTTTGAGACAAAACAGTGCCTTTTTAGAGGCACTTTATGCCTGAACTAAGATGCCATCTGGAAATGGTCTTAGTGTAATGCATGATCAGCATGCAGTTAGACACACAAACGTTAAGATTTTTGTGCGTACAAAGTTGTCAGAGAAAAAACATGAACGTAACAGCTGCATGTACAACATGGCTGCTCTTGCTTACAGTGTTTGGTCAGTGTTTACCTTGTTTTTTTCACAGGTTGTTTTTCTCTGTGATCAAGATGACAGCAGTCCCTGCATCTCAGACTGTTCCCCTAGTAAACATCTTGTGTCATTCTACAGCTCATTTTGATGAAATTTGTTTAAACCTCTGCATGAACAGAGAGTTGCCAAGTTTTTTCTGGCACTTTCTATGGCTTCATGACTGAGGCTAATTAAAACATCACAAACGCTCATTTTCTCTTCTCAAAAACACCTGAAAAAATACAAGAGTGCTTTTAGATAATTTTATCCTCCCCTGTATAGTTCTGGCTTATGCCTGAAGCATAAGACCCTATTTGCAGGGCTTTGAGCCACCTTAAACATACAAGTTAACTTAAAAATATAACTATACCTCAGTGTCAACTTAGCTTTTCCATAGCTTAGAGGTGTGATACACAACCCAAAAGTCTGCTGGTATAATGTGACAAAAGTTTCTTCCTTTTTGATGTGGACTGTGGCCAGTGCAGAACAACCCTTTCCGGCCTCCACGGAGCTCATGAGCTGTCAAGCCGCAGAGCTAACCCACCTCACAGGGGACAGGTCAGTAAACAACACAGATGAACTCCTGCATGTCCTTGGCACCTCCAACTTCAGGTGTCTGCAGGAAGCTGCTTTTGGAATAAGTCTTCTTTTCATGCCAGGCTTCTGACTTGCTCTAGAATTGCCTTGAAAGGCAAGATACCTTGTTTTCTTCTGTCCATGGAGTTCCCGTTCCCATTTTTTCATGGAAAGACAACAAGAAGAACTTGTGAAGAGCTGCTGAGCAAGAAGAAAAAGAATGGCAGCTATTTAATACGAGAGAGTGAGAGTGTGGAAGGAGCCTTGTGTCTCTGTGTTTTGTAAGTACCCTCACACTGATTTTTTATGAGTTTTCAGTTGGATCCAAAGACAACAATCATCTTCTCTAACATTCATAGTTCTTCCCTGATATTAACAGACTCCAAGGGAGTGTGTCTATGTATTTAAGTAGTGCTCGTTGCTTTAGGTTTCCTTTATAGTGAGAGGGTGGCATTTGCAAAAAAACATTTTGTGTAACAGATGGTAAATGAACTATAATCTGTTGATGCTGGTCTCTCTGCAGACAATAAGGGGAGCCCAGAGAAAATAGCTCGCCTGCCAAAACATGTTAAGAACCTTATTCAAAGTAACTGCCTCTGTAATGATGAGTAAACAGCATTTTAGCACTGTTGAGGCACTGAAAAGTCTCATGGCATATTACAAAACATTTCTTTCTTTGTAGAATTTCTGTCTGATGAAAGCTTAGCCTGGTGTTTCAAAGGAATTTTACCTGATATAAGAACATAGGCTGAGACTGAAAATTACAAAGTTCTGTTTGAATTCATATGACAAATCCACAGACACGATGGACATGGAAAACTGCTATTTCTAGTCCTTTGCTTTAATTACTACAATTAAAATTTTATTATTTTCTTTTTCTGTAGGGAATAGCACTTTTATTTCCCTTTTTACACTTTTCATATATAATTAATCTGTTCATAATGCATTCAAAGTTTAAAAATTAGAATCTAGGTCTTTGTTTGAACCTATGAGGTTTGACACTCTCATTGAGGATACGTTTGAGTGTGACATGAAAACTTTTTAACACATCTAATTAATTAAAAAATACGAGAAGATGTTTTTATCAATCATAAAAATCCATTTCTTATGAAACAAATCAATGGAGAAGGGAGAAAAAGGGAGAGAGAAATGGAGTACTACTGGGTTGGTGGTTCTGCAAAATGACAATACCAGGAGAAGAGAAATAGCAAATGGGGGCAAACAGAGCCCTCAGCAAGGGAGCTACAGGAACCTGCTTTCGGTATGGTGTGAAATGAGACAATGCAGGGGGTGAGGGGAGGGCAAGGAGATGGGAGGGAATGTGCACGCATACCCTGTCAGAAAGGGACAAATGGGGAACCTGACACAGAGGAAGAATGACAGCGTAGAACCTGGATTAAGCTTTGGGCCACACCAACACAGTTGCTTTCCCTTCTGTCTTCTTTTTTTTGTTTTAAGGGCAAAGCAGATTTGCTTTGTGATCCCTTGGAGACACGCTTTGGCCTGTCACATCTGCCCGCCACAACAGTCTGCGCAGGCATACGAAAAATCATGTGACTTCCAGTTTGCCACTGTGGGTTTGTAGTGTTAAAAGCTGATAAAAACTGAAGTGTTTAGTGGATTTGACTGTAACTCTGACATGACCAAATGCCATAGTTAAACTGCAAGGGTGGCAGCAGTGGTGCACAAGTGGTGGCTCGGACAGGTAGGAGCATGGCTTGTGTTCAGATAGCACATGGGATGGTGTTGGTGTACTGGCTGAGAATTGCCTCAGAGCCTGCATGGGCAGAGGAAAACTGCCCTAAAACTGGGGGCAATCAACACTGAAACTTTTAGTGACGCTTCACGGCAACTTTTGAACTAGAATTGCATCTTAACATGTTTAGCACCTAAGATAGTTGATGTGCAAACTGATAAACCCTTCTCAAATTAGCTGATCCGTGGGCAGAGATACTGATCCACTTGCTACAACAAACAAACAACCTTTTTTGTCCTTTTTTATTGGGATTTGGGGGGGAGTGCACTCCCATGGAGGACCTGGGGCTCAGAATGGTGGGACCAGTTCAAATGCATCTCTCCCCTTATGGT
Source organism: Edolisoma coerulescens (assembly GCA_013397115.1). Taxonomy (NCBI): domain Eukaryota; kingdom Metazoa; phylum Chordata; class Aves; order Passeriformes; family Campephagidae; genus Edolisoma; species Edolisoma coerulescens. The sequence goes on along the minus strand of VWZW01004865.1, from coordinate 148,738 downwards.
GCACAGCTCTGCTGATACACCTTCCTCCACAGCATACTGTCTCTTTCATCCAAAATTATCCCAGGTCTCTGACAGTGCCTCACTTCAGACCTACTGGTTTTGCTACTCTTCTCCTTATTGTTCAACATGCCATTCTCCCTCTCACCTCGCTTTTCTTCCAGACCAAGCACTTTGTTTGTACCCCATTAGTAGCTCTTGGTAAGCATTTAGTAGTTAATGTGGAAACAGAAGTTTCCATTTTAATGGTAGTTTCATGTTCATTTAGTAAAAATTATAGTAGCTGAATTATATCCAGGCAATAACGTTTTAAAATTTAGTTGATCAGTAAAGAACAAGCATCAAAAATGATCAGTTCCTGGTATTTCTTTTTCTCACTTCTCTGTCTCTGTGCAAAGAATGAGCACTCATATTTATAAAAGTACTCTTCAGCAAGGAATATGTAGATTTCCACAGGTATCTCAAGAAGGCAAAAACCAAAATATGCATCCCTGTGATACCACTCTTTGAATTAAAATAAATCTGTTATAGCTGGAAGCCCTATTCTGATCTCAGTTCATAGCAACTTTTTTGCAAAACAAAGTAGTTTATTTTCAGAGTGACCCTTTATTTCTGTGCAAGACCCCCGAGCCAGGGTTTTGCCCCAAAATTCTCCCTCTCATGGCAGTTCACTTCCAACGGCCACATAGGCACAGCTGAAATCCTCCTGATGAACAGGCATACCAGTTAAAAAAACTTGTTTTCAGATGCTGCTCCCCCCTCTCCCCAACCTCCTCACTTATTTGTGACGTATATTTTCTTGCAACTCTGCTACCTTTTTTGATCACAGTCGCAATCTCCAGTTCACCTCCTGAATTGCTGCTACTGTGGTATCTGATAAAGCTTTTACTTCTGTTGAAAAAAATATATCCAAAGACATCAGTAGCCTCAGTGTTCAAACACCATGTTATCAAAAATAACAATAACTAAAACCCTGGGAAATGCAAAGGAGGAATATTACTCTTAGAAGTAGAAGGCATGCAGTCATTTTCTGGGTGCTGGTGACTGGAGGCCATTTTCTGCCAACATCTCTCCAACAATTCAACAGCCTTCTTGTGACAGAAGTGCAAAATGAAGTTCAGAGAGGTATCACACATGAGGAAGATAAGAGAGAGATGACAAGAGGTGATGTCTGTGGAATCAAATTATGCTCATAAAAGGCCTGTGTTAGGTTTAGTTCATATGTTCTTTGAAGCCTGTGGTTAGAGTAAGCTTGTATTTCAAGATATTAAACCTCCACTCATTTTGTAATCTCTAGGCTCTCTTCCATTTTGCTTTTCTGTCTCTGCCTCATTCAATTTTACTGCACAACTTCTCTTACCTTTAATACTGCTTGCAGATATTTCCACTTTGTTAATGTGATGTATTATGTATACAATGTTTTTCACAGCTTTGAGGACCTTATCTACACTTACCGTATCTTCAGGGAACACCAAGGATATTTTAGAATACAGGTGAGTAACTCATTACATCTCTAAAGACTCCATTAAGGATCATAGCTTTTTTAAAAATCACAGATTAAAAGATCTTAGATTCATCTATGATCAATGATCATTTGAATCTATAGTCATTTTAGTCTATGATCATTTGACAGATCATAGATTTTTTTTTAAACCCACAAACACAATACCATAGAAAATATTTCCAAGTTGGCTCTCTACTCAATTTTTATTATATATGAGCTCAAAAGTAGCTCTTGTGTTTGTAGAATTTCCTTATAATCTAAGTGGCTCTGTTATTTATTAACCAGCTGCTTTCTGATTTGACCATTTATTTTTTATAGCACTGATGAAAAAACTATTACTTTTGTTACTTTCTCCTGTTCCTAATTAGCTTTTTCTACTTGAAAGCACTGCCATTGCATGCAGCATCGCATAGGGATCTGGGATATTGCAATGATCTTCTTGATTTAAAGGATTTATAATTCTATGCGATTGTGAGGCACCTGAAGTGACAATGCCAAATAATGCTGTTTATCCAAGCAAAACAAGTGTAGGAGAGACTAATGCATCAATCAAATCCCCAGGCAATGTGAAAGGACACTATAAAGCTGGCTCATTCCCCAGCTTGTAGTAGCACAGCCAAGAGGACTGCAATATTAAGCAGCACTTAAGTGGAATGAGGAAATCACTCCATAAAGGACACTCCAAGCTCTCATATGCTGGTAATTTATTGCCTATTAGTGATTTTGCCTGAGTATGAAAGACACAATTTTCCATGAAGAAGAATGGTTTGTTGACAAAAAATATTCTGGTTTGGACCTTAGCCACTCTGCTGGGGTTATGCTGTCATTCCTACCAGCAGGTAATAACTCAGACACTTTTTGTTTTTTCAAACCCATTTTTCCTTACAAAGTTCTGCCAATAATGTGAAAGAAGAGTTCAGTTCTTAAAAAAAAATTAATTCAGATTATTTTGGCTTACTAAAATAATTGACTGAAATAATATATTGATGGTGGAGGAGAGGTTGTTTGGGGTTTTTTTAAGGCCGAGAGAAAGCCATGAGCTTTCTAGAACGCAGTAGGCTAGCCCCAACCAGCTAAGCACCCCCACAGCATCTTATTCCCTCTCTCGTTAGCAGGACAGGGTGGGAGGAAGAGAACAAAAAGAGCAAAAGTGAGGGAACTCCTGGACCAGATAAAATACAGTTTAATAGGTAAACAGATAAAGCAAAGTTGTGCACACAAGCAAAGCAAAGGAGCTTAGCAACTCCTTCCCATTGGGAGGCAAATGTTGAGCCACGTCCTGGAAAGCAAGGCCTCAGCACACACATAACCACAAACGTCCTCCCTTTCCCTGAGCTTTTATTGCTGTGTACAGTGCCAGATGTGGTGAGATGGGATAGCCAGCATCCTGCACAACCCCAGCCTACTCCCCAAGGCAACCGAGTCCAAGAAAAAGAAAACCTCGAGGCTGCACCAGTAACGTTCAGCAACAGCCAAAACATGGCTGCATTATCAGCACTGTTTTAGACACAAATTCAGAGCACAGCACTATGTAGGCTGCTACGAAGAAAGTTAACTCATCCCAGCCAGACCAAGTACACAGAGGCATAGGCACCCAGTCCCTCCAGGGCTGAATGGAAGATGAAGGATGCAGAAAACCAAAGAAAATAAATATATGTTTCTTTGTTATCTAGCAGGTTAAGTGAAACCAAAGCCCCGTTCTCTTTTAATGACTACTAGTAGGCTGCTCACTGTCTGTCCCTTCCCTGAAGTCACAGCACTGTAAAGTCCGTGCACAGATCCCTGCAGGGCTGAGCTGCAGAAGCAGTTCTGTCCTGTCGTATGAACCCACACTTAAAAAGCAAGTTATTGCACACGTCCTTTGCTTGCCAATGCTGGTATTTTGCAAAAGTTTGGGTTCTGTTTGTCACTTAGTTATTTAAAGACAACATTTTAAGTGAGACCTAAATATGTTATCCCTAAACTTTTGCTCTCAGACCGCAGTGCAGTGTGTAATGCTGTCGCTCTTCGACAGTCTCCTGTAGAAGACTGCTGCAGCACACATCTACACCAATAATTTAAACTCATGTTCTTTTGGAAGAAAAAAAGATGGTGTGGGAGGTTATTTTAGTGCCATAGCCATGCCTCCAAACAGGTGTCCCTAGAGTTTTAAGGGCAGTGCAATATTCTGTCACCAAATCTGTTTACAAAACAGCTCCTTGGTAAATAAGAAACAACTTATCATTCTTTTCATTTAGGGGACTCCATGTGAAGGGCACTTGCAAACACATTTTGTTATCCTTTCCTTACAGACTTCTGAAGGTGTTCCAGAGAGGACCTTCAAAACATTAAAGGACTTAGTATACACTTTTGAAAAGCCAAATCAAGGACTGATAACAAACCTCCGCTACCCAGTGAAGAAACCAGAGGCCTTGAGAAGAAGCCAGAGGTTCAAGACAGGAATGGACAGCATTTATGATGGTGAGACGTTTAGCTCTGCCTTTGTGAGTTTTTTTAAGATGATGTCACTGACAGGTTTGTGGTGAACTCTTGCTCAATGTCCTCTCACATGGACTGAAGCTTTACATCCTCCCTTCTCTCTCATGTTCACTGAAATGGTTATTCTTAGCTCACAGGTTACTTACCCTCACACACTACAAATGAACAAATTAAAATCACTAGAGATACACAATGATGAAAAAAGCTGCCTACAGCCTACAGCTCTCTGTTCATGGATGTTGATGCCTCTAGCCTGGAGAAGGCTGAGAACCAGTTTTACTCAATGTGCTTCTCTCGGGGTACCAGGCCCTTGCGCTTCACTGGGGTTGACGGTGTCCTTTACATTCATTGTCCAGGTTCTAAGATATTTTTATATCAAAACCTTACTCAGTTAGTTCTAAGATGGGTGGGTAAGCAAGCCAGCTTGTGATTTGTATTCAAACATGACTAACTGATAACAAGCATATAGCCTTGTGCTCAGGATCACAGCTTTGGAACCAGAGTTCAGCCTCTCATTGCTCTTCTTCTGCTAATTTATGCTCACGATAGGTATAGGACAAGGGTATGATGCTTCTACCTGACAGAATTATGCAAATGGATACAATAAAGACAGAGGTTCTCATAAAGCTTTAGACTGTGTTGTACAGCCCCATGTCATCCTTATGTTTTTGTTTTGAGAAGGATGACTGCAGATCCTGTTGGTAACTTGCCGGCATCCCTCCCACACCTCTGGATGCCATTCTTCATGTTCCTGCTGTACGACACTCAGCTGCAGCATCCATCAGGTCATGGGCTGCCAAACAACCCTGAAAGTGTTCCACGACCTCTGTCAGAGTGTGCCGAGAGCCACAGCCAGGGCACGCGTGAGCAAGGGAAATCCTTTCGTTAAGTACAGATATCATAAAGGAAACAAAACCTTGGAGACTCCACCCTGCCCTGTGATTTGCATCTCATGCCCAACAGCAGCTCAGCACGGTGGTGTTATGACCTGGTTACTAAAGTTCTTAGAAATGCCTCTGCCTGAATTAAGGTGCAAACGAGACCATATGCCAGTGACAATATATGGGTTTTATTTGATAGTAAATATGAGAGGGAGAGAGAGAAAAAGGAGAGTAAAAAGTAGAGAAAGAAATAGGAGAAAGAGGTGGGAGGGACAGAAAGAGAGTGACAGAAAATATCACCGCTCCATGGATACCAACGATGTTCTGCTGATCCTCTCCAGCTGGTCTTCTTGGTGGTGAAGGCCCACCCCCAAAAAAGCATGGATCCAATGGGTTAATATACACTCAGGCTAGGTAGGAAAACCCAGGCAACCCCCCAGGCAGGGGGGAGTTTGCCACTGGGTTTTACAACAGACCCCGGGTTTCTTGCATCACGTGCAGTCCTGCAGTGCAAGGCCTCAGGAATGACTCTGGGCAGCATGTTGGGATCCTCTGCTGGATTAAGGCATTCCCTTAGTTGCCTCTCACGTGCATGTCCCACGGATGTTCTTCCCAGGGTTGGGGGTTCCACAGCCAGTTTTGTAAGGGAGGATGGGTTCACTGCCCCTGAGCAGAGGTTATGACACACAGAAACTTCCTCCCCCCATCTCGGCTGGGGGGGAAATCTGTGCAAACCTGCTCCCAGCAAATGGACCTGTGGGCTACGGCCCCCCACACCCCAAAGCAAGCCAGAGATGATTCTTAGCATGGCTGCTGGGTTTGGCTCACATTCTTTTCCTTGTTTTCTTGTTTGTTTCAGGTGATTGAAGGATGGGTTTTCCCTTTATCTAAATCAGTAGTTTGACTCACAGTCCAAAGTTCCAGTCAGGCATTTTCAGGGAGGCTTCTCTGGTTGTAGCTTCTTTATAGATTTTGTTATAATGAGCAAAACTGTCTATCAGTGTTTGAGGCATGAAGTATTTCAGTGTCTGACAAGCAGCCCCTCTGTGCTGCAGTCGCTGGGGTTTCACACAGGAGAGCAGTGCAACCGCTCTGGCCGAGCTCCCCCAGCACTGCGTGCACTAAGCTGCAGTTTTGGGGCCAGAGCCACAGCAACCTTGCTGAGGGGAAGTCACAGAGACACATTTCCCATGTCTTCAACATTACCCTGTCACCTGTATCACAAGGCAAATATGCCACATTTGCTCTAAAAATGTTTTTATGGTATCTTACCATTACTGTTCTAGGGAGATGGAAAGTACTGCAGTAGTATGGATATGTTTTTAGGAAGAATCAGGTGTAATACATATTTTCTTTGGTCCTACTATAGGAATTTTTCTAGAAGATGCACAATGTCCTCATCTGGACTCAGAGGGAGGAATTTCAATGTCAAAATATGTGTAGTCTTCCATAAAAATTGAGGCTTTTTAGAAATAATCAAACTCCTTTGCAATTGCTTTTACTAAATTTTGATTTAAATTTCACTTATACAGCATTCCAAACGTCCTTCTCAGACTGCATTATTACATGCCCACAGCTGGGGCTTATGTTAATGTCATGATGGCTCTCTCTGAAACACAGGCACTGCCCAAAGCATGGCAGTGCTCCCTAAAGCAAGCACCCTATTTCCCTGTCCCATCCCTCATGTGCCACCAGCAGCTGGCTTTGCTGCGCACGAGCGACTGAGCGCTCCAGCGTGACGAGTGGAACACCTCAAGGGACTGGGGTCATGATCCTGGTGGTTGGAGATATTGGAGCTTTGTTTTCTAGCCTAGGAACAGTTTTTCTAAGGGCAACTGCTTGAAGAGCAGCAGGTTTCCATAGTGGAGCTTTGAGGCCCCAGCATTGAATTTCTGCCTTTTCCCTGGCTTCTCAAAAACCGTAACCAATCTGACAAAGAGTAAGAGAGAACAGGGTTTTTCAGGCTCTCCTCCTTTAGTTGGGATGAAAACTTTTCTCTTGGGTATTTATTTACAGAAGAAGGGATGTGTTATGTGAGTCACAGGTATCTCGGCTATTGATCTGATTTACCAAGAATGGATGATTTCTGACATTTGACTATTCCTCAGCAAGGAGGGGGACTCATGTCGATACAAGTGTTTACAACAGTGCTTGCTGGCTCAGAAAAGGTAATGCAGGCTTTGCCTCCAGGTGTGCTCCTGGAGAATCCAGTCCATAGGACAGGGGGCCTAAACACTGGCCCTGCAATAGCAGAGAGAACAGTGAGAAACCAAACTGAGTTACTGATACCGCCCTGCCACAGGCCACACTGCTTCCCACGGCCTTTCAGAAGAGCCCCTTGCAATGACATCTTTTTTTGTTTGTATTGATTACTTCACAGAAACTGATGACAGCGGTGATTACGTCACTGTCTTACCCTGAAGGATCTGCACCTGACCGTTTGGGAAGCTGCCATTCCAGGATGTGCCTCGGCACAGTGCCTCAGCCGGGGAGAGCTTCCAGCTGGGTGTCCTCTGCTCTGGATCTGGACTTAGCCTCCTCCTTTTGCAGACTGTCAGAGTAGCTGTATTTTCTACCAGTAGATCCAGTACAAGCTATTATGCATTTTTGCTCAGCAATAAAAGAATTCCTTTTTGTTACAGACACATACATACCCACATACCTAGGGGGAAAGGTATCTTGTGTCCATGTATGTGTCTTTGGTGTTTTTTAGCCAGCAAATTGTCCAAGATGTTGACTGCTAGAGAGAACATTCTGTTAGAAAGCAGCAATATATATATATGCATCAAATGAATGGGCATAAAGCAGTGACTAATGGCAGAATTGATAGGTGTTGATAAAAACCATATATGACAAAATTATTGGCATCAAAAGATGCTTTAAAACCTCCAAACTCTGTTATTTTGCACATGATTCATGTCACCTCGTTGAAAGAGTGGATAGTATTTTAGCAATGTCAAGGAATACTAGTAGTCTGTAGTTTGAATAATGCAAATTAAAACAAAAATGCTGTGTTAAATCCATGCCATAAAAAAATTAACCGACCAGAGGAAAATGGATTCAAATACTTTTAATATTGAGAAATGGTTCTGGCAGCTTACAAGAGGAGTACAAGTTCTACATACATGTCAGCATGAACACATCCTGATTTTAATAGGTTCTGTACATATAGGAATGCTTACTCCATTTTATTTGCTACTGCCATTAGTTCTGTATTATGTGTATGTCTTTTGCTTTAATATTACCCCTAGTTTTAAATATTTAATAAATACTTTAGTTCTGATGGTGACCTGCAACCTTCACACAGCCAGAACTGGAACGTATGTCCTGAGTCTTCCAGTCACTACAACAGACTCCCTCACCATTTGAGACTGGGAGGAAGACATTTGTATTGGTTGTGTGTTTAAGACCCTTCACGAATTATTTATGTATTTTAATGAGTAATACTAGTTAATTTTTTTTCTATTATGTTTCTCTCACACCATTATTTGTCAAAGGAATTTTAGACCCTTCAGTGCTCTGGACTTCATTATGAATTTAACAGTGCTGCAGAGTTTTTGGCTCCAGGCTCAACTAATATTTGTAGCATGAAGGAGACAAAAAAAGGAGACTATTAATTAACTCTAGCAATGCCAAGAAATACTCAAATATGTGTCCAAAACTTCATTAATTGAAAAGAAAGTAGTCGTCCATGAAAAATGGTACTATGGAACATAAACACCCCAGCCCTTGTTCTGTAGAAGCACCTAACTGACGTGCCTCTTTATTTGCAGAATCGAGCAGCATGTCTGATAGCAGGTTATCAAAGGTAGCAGACTGAGGAACTGCTGTGCTGAGACACCCCACCTCCAGCAGCATGGTCCTTAACAAGCACAACACTGTAGTTTTTCTGAAATGAATCTCAGCAGTCCCCCAGGTACTCACTCAGTCACACTGATGTTCAGCCTTGGGAAAAGGCCGAGTGCTAAGGAATCCCTGTCTGTGCCTCACAGTGCCTACTGTGTGACCCGCATGGCTGAGCAGGGGACAAGGGCCGGGCTGTGGTGCCTTTCAGCTGGCACTTGGCAGCGTGTTTTGGACTCGGATTAACAACAGTCGTGGTGGCTGCAGCTCCTGGCGTGGCATCCAGGACTGAGGGTGACTCCAAGCCCACGCTCCAGTCACTTCTCCAGCGTTCCCATGCGGCAGGCATGTGAAGCAGGGGACACGAGAAGGATCAAGGACTTAGAAAAAAGAGACACAATGACGTTTACATTGCATTCACATTACTCGCCTGTGCTTTACAGCAATGTTTGTCCTATTAACAGTATAGGAAAATGAGGCCAATATAGACATTCCTACACATATTTGCAGGCCTAATACGGCAGAAAACGATCCGTGCAGGAGTTGAGAAAACATGTTCAAAAGTTTCACGCCGCAGCACCTACTTGCCGACACCCGAAAGGAGGATGGGCGAGTGCGTGTGCGTCCATGTCGGGGGGTTGAGCAGTGAGGGGGCGGAACCTATTGTATCTCTTGTACACTCAAAGGTTCGAGCACATGGTGTAACGAAGAATATGGTCCAAGAAGGGCATGATCCCGGTGCGTCGGGGCGCTCCAACTGAAGGGGCACGAAAGAATTCCCGGAGCAGCGCAGGCAGCGGGGGCGCGCGCTGTGCCCGCAGCGGCCTGTCGGGGTCGCTGTGTGGACGGACGAGCGGCCGGGTCGCGGGGCCAGGGGTTCGATCCCCGCCACCGCCAGGACGCCGCCAAGACTTCCCCTTGCCGCGGGAGAGGCCAGGGAACCACAGACAGGAGGGAAGGCTGGCTGCAGGCCGGCCTTAAGCCCTCCCCAGAAGGAGAGGGAAGGATAATGGGGACTAGAAAGGCAGCAAGAAGGCGAGGCAGGGCTGTGGGCGCCAGGTGGGAACTGACGGCAGCTCCAATCCGGAGGCGGCCCTCCAGAGGCTGGGCGGCTGGAAGACTCAGCTGACCCCAACCACATATAGCTCCGCTTAGGAAATGCATCGCTCTGGATCGTCCCGATCCCGTGAGCCCTAAAGCCGGTATCACCGATCCAAGCGCCTGCATTCCCGGGATCCTTCGCTCCTCTCCCGGCTCTCGCCGCCGCACGCCTCTGTCTCCCTTAAGCAAGATGGCGGCGGCGGCGTCTCCCGTGGTGCCGCGCGGCGCCGGCGGCCGCTCGCGCTCAGTGGTTGCTGCGCCAAGATGGCGGCGGCGGCGGGAAATGCGAATGAGGGCTGAGTGTGGAGTCTGAGGGGCTGGGCCGCCATGGATGCCCCGGGCTGCATGAAGGCCCTGCTCCTCGCGGCCACCGAGTACCGCGCCGCCAAGACAGCGCAGAACGCCGCGCTCCTGCAGCGCAGCCTGGAGGTGGGAGCGGCGCCCGTCCCGGGGGTGCGGTGGGAGCGGGGCGTGGGGGTGGCTGTGGTGTCCTTTATTATAATGTTTTACGGTGTGTTTGTGTGTTTGCAGAGGCGTGTTGTAAGCCTATATGCACCCAGGGCAAGCAAATAGTATGTGTTACAAGGGACGTCATTTTTTTAATGTATCCCCAAAGTTCTGGCCCTCATGAATCATTTCTTTTCACAGCTTAAAAAATAACGTTTGAATGACGAACTGGTCTTGTATTTGGAGTTTTCCAGTTCCGTGCAACACGTATTCAAACGTGGTTTCTGCTAAGGAGGTGGGCCAGTGCATTTCCCTGATCTCCAGCTGCAGCATTGTGTACAACTTTTGTGGTGGCCTTTGACTGAATTAATCTGCAAGATAACTTTTTCAAATGCAGATTTATTTTAATTGCTAGAACATTTATATGAGAGTTAGTATCTAGCTTTGCTTTCTTCTCTGTATCCCTTGTAAAGAAACACAAAGGGAATGCACAAACTCAACATTATGTGTCTCCATCATGCAAAATATAAATCGTGTCTACCTGTATTGATGTAAAGGTGTATAATTTTTGGCCTCTCCTTACATAGGATTCCCCAAGCTCAGGTTCCATTTTTTCATCCCAGTGACAGAGTGCTCCGAAAACAGCACTGACTACTGCTGCTGGTCCTCCTGCCACCTTTGGATCCTTGTCCACGCCTTTGGAAGGCAGGCTGATTGCTACATGTTTGTGTTGAGCAATCTGTTGGGTTGTTCTTTCAAAATAAATAAACTGGGTGCTTTCCAAGCATAAAGGAATGAAAAACAGATTTTTTCCGTTATTTTTTTTTTTTCCCCCAGCAGGTGTGAATACAAATGTCCCATCAGAGTGGCACTTACCTTCTTGATTTGTCAAGTACAACAAAATTTATTTATTACAACTCCGTGCTTTGACTTCTGTGTCAATTACATTGTTGCAGTTGAGTAAGTGAAGTTTTTCTCCTCTCATCTCCAGGTTATCTCTGGACTGAAGCTTACCCGTTTTTTTGCTTCAAATCAGATTCTACCAAGTGAATGTCTCAGTTGCCTTGTAGAGCTCCTGGAGGACACTAATATAAATCCATCTCTGGCCTTGTCTGTGATTACTTTGCTCTCACAGCTAGGTAAGGTTTGAATCTGAACTTTTTATTTTTTGTCTGGGCAACAGAAGATAGGACAGGTGCTGATTCTGTGGCATGGGTGATGAATTTCTTGGAAGAAGCATAAGGTGTGAAAGATGAAGTATTTCTCATTAGTGGAGTGCTTGGCTAAGCCACCTGTTAAGATGTTTTGCAGTGAGAAGGAGATTTGAAGTCATCCCTGTGAAATGACAATGATAATGCTTGTCAGGATTTGTTTGCCCACTGGGTAGGGGGAGGAATTATTCTCTTGTCCTTAATTTTTGGAGCTGGAAAAGACTGCCTTTTTTATCAAGTGAGAAACCTGGCTAGGGGCTGCAAAGATAGGGAGAAGTCATGTCACACCAACTACTGTCGTCACTTCAGCTTACCTCTCCCACTGGAGTGTTTGCTGGCAGTGTGGGCTCTCCAATGGCCTGGGCCTGTGTACATCAAGTTTCCTAACTGCAAGTAAAACTGCCTTTTACTTGTGTCTTGAGATGCCTTTTTTGGGTTTTTTTCCCTCTGCTTCATGGAAGTGGGACTTCATTGTCCAGGGAGCTCTGTGCTCAGAGCACAACCTACAGGGAAAAGTTATCCCTTCACTGCTTAGTTTCTCATCATATATGAGTAGTTATTCAAGATTTGAGTCCTTTATGATGGTCCCTTGTTTATGTTCTCTGATTCATGGAGTTTAAACCTCTCTGAGCTTCCTTTTATGTTTTTGGAACAGTTACTGTAAAATTATATTTGTTGCTGGGGTTCAGTCTGGAAAATTTTAAGGATTAAATCCTCTTCCAACTGATCTACTGTTTTACGTGTTTTGCTGCATCTCTTTGAGGATTGCCTAAGCAGAACTGGATATTTTAAGTTTATTTAACTAATGCTAGATAACCTTATCAAGTTATCGATTTGAGTCTACTTGTCCACCATAGCACGAAGCAAGACACTGAGCTTACTGAGTTTAAGATCTAAGCCTTTGCAGTGTAGGTTTCAAGATCTCAGAACTGAAACTTGGTAGGTAGGAGGTTGACTATTCTTTCAGTGTCCAAGCATCTTAAGGAAATGGATTATTGTTATAATTAACTGTATGTCCAGAAGTGAGGTAGAGAGGCAAGTGCCTAGGAGCTGTCATTTATTTGTAGTTACCTTTAAAACATACACGAAGAGCTGGTCAGAGCCTTTGGCTTCTGCTTAGATTGGTAGCTAATACAACAGTTTCTTTGGCTAGTAGGTGGGGCTTTTGCTAATAATTCCTAAATTCCAGCTTCAGACACTGAGACTAGAGAAGCTCTCCAGGACACCTACAATCTGACCAGCGTGCTGGCAGGAGTGGTTCATCGAAGTTCTACTAATCTGAGTGACCCAGTCCTATTACAGGTAAAGGAACTAATGCTTAATAATATTTGGCTACTGTTGCATAATACACATTATGCTGTATGCATATAATAACCCTTCAAAAGCTCTATTGGAAATAATGTGTTGAGGGAAAGTTGATCTTAGCTGTGTACTTTATTTGCTGTACGAGGTGGCTATGACAGGAATTTAACAATTTATAGAGTTCTTTGTACTCCTTTAATCTTACTGTGCTTCTCACCTGCTCTGATCAAAAAACCCCAAAAACTCCCACAAAGCAAAAATAACAACCAACCAAAAAAAATGCTGCTTTTTAAAAATTATTTCAAGAAGTCACTGCTTGGGAGCTCAGAAGTTTGTTTTCCACTTGAGGTATTTGGGTATTTCTCCTGACACAAGCCTGGAGATCATTTTGCCTAATCAGTACTTTGACAGGTAACTGTGAAGGAGTGAAGGGAAAGCTGTGGCTGCCTGTTTTCATGGGAGGTTTGCAGGGCATGTGTGGCCTCTTTTCTGGTCATTGCCATCTGCCAGTGAATGCCAGGCACTGTACTAATCAAAGCTTACAGTGAATGTCTGACATCTATCAGTTTGACCTCACCAATTTTAACCTGTCCCTAAAGTTTTCTTTATTTTTTTCAAATATGCACAGGTTTTCTCCTAAGCTTTCAGCAAGTACTTGCTGGTTGCCTATTGTCACTTGTCTTTTTCTGAAAAGCAGAAAATTAATTTACTAGTAGTCCTGTGCCCCTTGTTCTGTGGAAAGTAAGTCAGGCATCCACTAAAGATCTCTTTCCTTGTGGTTTGCATATTTCTCAAAGCACTAGGAGTACTGCAAGATCTAGGGATCCAAGTGACTGGCCAGTCAATGGGAGAGATTTTGTCGTCACCAGATAGATCCAGTGTTAAGACCTTGAAGCTCTTAGATATCTAAATGGTGAGGTTTTGTTTTAGCTGCTAACCGCTGCTGTGATTTTTGTCATGTTTGAGTGTATTGACTTCAGTTATGTGCCAGAAGAGTGCTGTGTGTGAAGGACTTGGCCACCCTTAGATCTGTTGGCAGTCTTTAGAGCAAACCTGTTTTCCTGTACAAGAGGTTGCAAAGTGCTTTTTGGATTTTGATGAGACTTCTAGACCTTTCAATAGGACAAAGCCTGTTTATCACTAACAGAATGGAGAACTTGCTGGTGAGGCAAAGGTGGAGAATTGGATGGTCTGAAAAGGTAGCTCTTCTGTCAAAATCAAATCTTAATCTTTTTGGGCTTTTAGTAAGTACATCTGTATGGTAGGACATTACAGTGTGCTTGCCAGCAACTTGTGAAATTGTTATGTTAATGTTAGAGCCTGAAAATTAATTCAGTTGTGGTGTCTTGATGTTTGTCCTTTCAGTTTCACCTTTTGTAACGTTCCTCCCGAGATGCTATAGGACAGACATGTGAACAGTTTTCTCTTTCCTCAGGGTATTCAGTTGCTGCAGAGACTAACCTACAACATTCCTGTCTTTTGTGCTGGTGCCAACATCGATGGATTAATTTTGTTTCTAATGCATCGTGTGTAAGTGTGTGCTCAGTGTCTTTTCTTATGGGAAACAGCGAGCTAAGTTTCTAAACTTTCTGAAGGCCATTAGGGTACAGTACTAACCTGGCCTCCAGACTGAGCTCTGCTCCAAAGTTAAGAGAGACTTTCCTTTGAAAACCATGTACTTGTTACAGATTGTCAAATGCAGTGATTGTGGGACTTTGGGTGATGGAATATTAATTGGCCTCTTAACCCACCTCCACACCTCTGGGAGCAGGGAGCTAACAAAGAGAAAAGCCAGGAGGAAATGGATGCTTGTCACTAGGAGCAGACTTGTTAGATGAATAAAAATTTGATTCAAGTGCCCTTGTAAGAAGTCTAATGAATATTAGAAGTGTATGTAATAAACAACCTCTGATAGCGGTGAGCTCTGATACTTTGGGGTTTTTTTCAGATGTACTCAATCAAAAGCTGCCCACACTGCATGGATTATAATCTGAATTTTGCTTTGCGTGGTGAAATGGTGTCTCATTAAAAAAAAAGCTCCCACCAAGACACAAAATAAAATAAAAAGTCCCCAGACCACACAGCTCTCCCAGCCCCCACCCTACAATTTCTTGCCATTAAATTAAGGATGCTTCAATGAAAACATCTTTTGGGCTTTTCTTTTAAGTCAATCCACTGAAGATGAGTTAACAATACCGTGCTTAGGACTTCTGGCAAACCTCTGTCGTCACAACTTGTCTATTCAAAGTCAGATAAAATCTTTGGTAAGAGTTTTGCTTTTGTGTCATGATTCTCTGTCTTAAGGATAAGAGTTAATTGACTCTAGGGAACTATCTTAGTATTTCTTAAGCACTTTCTTTCAGCGATGATAACCCTGACCTGCTTGTTCTGCCAAATGGGCAGTTGTTTCTCCCATGTTGGAGAAAATAACCAGTAGAACAGGAAGTTGGGTATTCTCTAGCCGTGTTGTTGCCCTGGCTTGCATTATGCATTTGGTTTTTGCAACTGTTCTCTGGAGCCAAAAGGTGAATTTAAAATTTGAGCATTCTTCCTTAGAAAAACTAAATGTCATTAAAACAAAAACTGTAGCTGGATTTTTGGTAAGCAAGAAAGAGATTTGCCTTTCAGAAGATAAATCAATAAAATAGCACTGATCTTCATGTCAGGGCCCTTGAATCCTCAAATATATATACCTATCTGAACTACTTGGTTGCTGTGTCTTCATAAATCAGTGCAAACATTTCATTTTTTAATTCAGAAATAGAAATTCATCTACATAGCAGCAAATATTGTATTGTTACCTTGGAAGAGAGGCAGGGGGCAAAAAAAGGAGAAACTATTGTCCGATCTGATCATTGAGCAGAGAAGGGATGGGAGTCAATTTTCAGTGATTGTTTTCTCTTACAGGCTTTAGCAAAACGACTTTCTCCTCTTTCTTTAAAATAATGATGGAATTTCATCGTTGGTTGGTTCTCTGTTGTTTTGGGGTTTTTTTTCTCATCTTTTTGGGCTTTTAATAAGTACATCAGTATGGTAGGATACAGGTCCAACAGAGAACATTAACATCAATGCCAGTGTTGTGCAGTAGAACAGTAAAATAGCTTTCCTAGAGAACTGTTACCATACTAACCTATTTTTGTATTGTTCATTATTTGTATGGCTTATTTATGAATATGTAAAACCTGTAAATTTGGTGGGTTTGTAATACCTGTGTTTCTCCTTTTTGCTGTAGAGTAATGTGAAGAGTTTCTATCGTACCTTAATAAGTTTCTTGGCCCACAGCAGTTTGACTATGGTTGTGTTTGCACTTACGGTATTATCGAGCCTTACCCTAAATGAAGAAGTAGGAGAAAAAGTAAGTGAGTCTGAAATTGTTTCTATTCTTAAGTTGAAGATAAAACCAATTGTCACACTGGCCAAATGAAATTCTAATTCTAGCTAGTTTTAATAAGCAAGAGACCCAGCAAAGTATGTGCCTATTCATAACTTTCTTCTTCCTTTCAGCTCTTTCATGCTAGAAATATCCATCAGACATTTCAGTTAATATTCAATATTGTTGTAAATGGAGATACTCTAACAAGAAAATATTCTGTTGATCTACTCATGGATCTTATGAAGAACCCCAAAATAGCAGATTATCTTACCAGGTATGGCTTCATTTCCTAAAACTATTTTTCCTAAGCTCTAGTTCAGTTTCTTTGCTGTATGCTGTTTGAATTCTAAACCAAGCATTGGGAAAAAAAATTCCACTATGCTTTTTGAATGTTGCTAGTTGATTATAATTATAACTGCTATATCTGAACCTAAAGTGTTGCTGGGTTACTAGTTTGACACAGAAGTGTGAATCAAAACCTGTTTTTTTTCGTTGTCACTGAAGGAATTTTAAATACCCTGTTCTGTAATTTTTTGTCTGGACAGTGTTAGTAGTCAGACAACATGATGAGTAGATATCCTGCCTTTTACAGTGCTATATAAGCTTGAGGTAGAATAGTATGGTTGAAGTTGTAAGAAGTAATAATTTTACAGGGGGAAGGGTGTTAGAGTGGTTTTGTTGAGAGCTTGACTAGTAGTTCTGCAAATTCAGCTAGCAGAATTTAGTTGCTGATTTCCAGTCTAAATCAAGCAGTAAGAATAGCTGAAAAATCATAGCTTATTTTAAGGAATTTGCTTTCATTCTTAGAATATTTTTAATGCTTATGCTGTTTCAAATAGAAATTAAATTATCAAAACTATCACTGTACTTGTAGTGTTTGGGGGTAAGAAGGAGAATAGGGCACTTTCATTCATTACTTGGTGTAAATGTCTAAATGTGGTGAAATTTCAATTTTATTTTTAATTTTTCTCTATGCATGCTGTAGATACAAACACTTTACCTCTTGCCTTGGTCAAGTATTAGATCTTCTTCATGGAAGGGATCCTGATTCATCATCTAAGGTATTTATACTTTTTCAGATAAAGGCTTAGAGGCTACAATCCTAATCTAGTTCCTCTTCTGCTGCAGTGAATAGATTCCTTGTGTTCCAGGGCTGATAATAAAATACTCTGACTTCAGGACTCTTAAATGACCTAGAGAATTCACCAAGTTTATATTTTCTAGTTCTTCAAAAGTCTGTCAGGTTGAATTTGTAATGTTGGGGATTTTGCCAGATTGTGTGTCTGCTTTCAGGCAACAGATGTAAAGGTGAAAAGCCAACATAAAGACCTTTTATGCTTTGGCTAATAAAAAATTTTGGGATCTACCAGGAATGCAGTGTATCTCACTTTGCTCTCTAAACCTTGAATGAATACTACTCAGACTTCAACGGGTGATCAGGGAACCCTGATGTTAATTTCAAATCTTTAGGAATAAGTGTTCTCACCTTTGTTGGACAAATAGATGCCACTTCTGTTTAAGCAGTGAACTGTTACACTCAGCTTTACCTCACTACCAACTTATGTAAATGAAAGATTGACTATCTGTCACTAAAGGCTAAAATATGAAATGTGAAAATGTTGGTCCTAAGTATATCTGTGAAATATATCTGGAGCTTTTTTTAATGAATGTGTTACACATCCTAGTTAATATTAGATGCCACTATTTTTCTCTGTGTGACTTTTGTTGTTGTTTATGGGGTTTATTTAGAGGCATTTTGGCAAGGAGCTTTCCAGGGTGGTTTTCTCTTTGTGTGTGCTCAGAGACACATGCATCCATTCCTGTCTCAGAATGTTTTCTCTTCAATAGCTTTCTTCATGCTGAGTGTATACATGTTTGTTCTTTTTATTGCATCACTAGCTAGCAGTCATGTGCAAAAAAAAGAAAGGAATACACGGAATACTGTCACAAGCTTTCACCAGTCCAGTGAACAGTTTCTGCTGCTGACCTGGCTTTAAAGAAGTAAAATTATTCCTCAGAAAACTTTAAAGTGCTAAAAGGAGTTGCATAGAACTTGCGTATCTCTTTAGACTTGTGTTATGGGAGTTGCAGTTTCTGTGTAAGTTCTTGATTTAAAAGCATTTGAACTCTTCTTCACTTCACACAGATCTTAGAGCTGCTGCTTGCCTTCTGCTCTGTGCTAGACCTGCGTCACACCCTGCGGCAGGCGATACTGCAGCCAGCTGGCTTGCCAGTCTCTGGAAACACCAGGCTTGTGACTCGCTCAAAGAGTTTTGAACCATCTGTTGCATTGGTGCACTTGTCAAACCAACCATTGGAAGCCTCTGAAGACTGTTCAGGTCTAGCATTGCAACTATTCAAAGAGATTTTTGAGGTACCAAGACTGATAACTGGGTTTAAAGAGCTTCTTAGCAGCTCTTATTTTTAAATGATTTTTAAACAACTATTATAATTTGACTTGAAAAATAGCACATTAAAAAAAAACATTAAAAAGTTCATTGTAAAATAGTTATGTTGAAATAAACATACTTCATAAAACAGCTGTTCTTTTAAAGACATGCAGTATTTTAGAAATATGTCTGTGTTGTAAGTGGAAGTCATAGCAGTTTATGAAGTCATGAGGTAGATAGAAAACTATCAGAATTCCTTTCTAGAACTTACAGAAGTGAGGAAGTTCCTGCTGTTTCTGTTCTCTGTAAACTTCCTCCTCCAATATGATACTGGTCAGCCATCTTAAACCTGAAATAGCAAGAGGCTGGGAAAGCAGGAACACAGGCTGATGCAGGAAGGGGTAGAGTAAGCTTGGCTTCCTTGTGCTGTACTTTTAAATATTGACATAAAATAAAATGTCTTTATTACAGGATGTTATTAACAATAGGAACAGCGAATCAGCTGAACACTTTATGGATCTTTTGCTGCCTGTTCTTCTTGATCATCTTCAGATGCCAGAACAGATTGTGGATGAGCTATTAGTGAAGAAAAAGTGTGAAAGAATGGTCAAGGCTATTAATGTCCTGACAAATATCCTTTTTATGTGCCTTTTGACAGCTGATTTATTATCCCTCCACCATGATCTGCTCTAAGATGTTAGAAGACATGTCCACCTTGGGTCACTTCAATAGCTTCTAATGACAATAGCTGCCCTAATTTTACTTAGGAGTGTCATCTTGCAAGATCTAAAGTAGCTTTCTAATTGCTGTGAAATTATTTTGTAATACGGTGGTGCAGGATAAAATGTTGTGGCTGTTCGATAGAACAGAAGCACTTTGCAGATGGAAAACAAAGATGAGTGTTTTCTGTTGAAATTTTGTGGGAAATTTGGGCAGCCATCTTCTTGATCCGTGTAGTATTGTTGCCTGGCTAAGTCAAGCGCACCTCCCAGCCAAATACAATGCAAATTTAGATCAGAGAAACAAGGAAAAATAATGTGGAATGATACGGTTTTACACTCCTCATTGAGTCCTTAGCGTCCGCAGTAAGTTTAGTAAGGAGGACATGACTGCAGAGTGTAGTCCTGCATCTAAGCTGAGTTCTGTGGAGAAGTCTCTGCTAGCTCATTTCTAGGTAACTAGTTCTTGTGTTAGTGCTGCCTGGTCCTGCCTTTTGTTCACTATGTTTCTTTATGCCACCCGTTTTATTGAGGTTTCCCTTAGCTGTCTGTTTGCAATAAGTGTGTGTATTAACTGAAAAGCGAAGCTTACTTGGCTTGTGAGTTAGGCATAATTTAAGTGGTTATGTTGTTGGGTGTTAAAAGCATTTTTGGAGGCTCTTGTGCTTTGATGCCCTAGCTTTTGTGTGCTTTATTATTAGAAAATGTTGCCTTTTGGTGCCAATACCTTGGCATAGGTATATTGAATTTATTCTTAACTCTGCCTACTGCTCTGCAGAGATGACATACTGAAAATGCGTGTCTCGAAGGTGCTGACTGCCAGCCAATGCACATGTCTGATAGAACACCAGTTTCCTTATAGTGGGATTGATACTGGTTTTGGGACAAAATTGGTGGACTCTAAAATGTGGTGAGCACACATACTTATCCAAAATCTAATCAAGCATGACTGGTGTGAGAGTTGTGATATTGTTGCAATGCAAAGAACATGGTAGTTGAAAGTACCATTTAAATGCATATAAATCAATATTGGTATTAAATCAAACTTAGTATTTTTGTGGAATAAAAAGTAATCTTCCTGGTCAGTTCAATAAGTAAAACCTATCTTGTACATTCAGATAATGCTTTCAGCATAAGCTGGAGATCCACTTATGTGGAACAATGACCTTAAACCTCGTGCAGTAGTTGAAGCTGATCCAAGTTGAAGCTTACCATAACTGCTCATGGCACGTGATTTCTCATTTTGATTTTATGCAATCAGAGTTCCAAAATATCACACATCAATTTGGGGTGCGAGTCTTGCACTGAAGATTAAATAGACGTTCCTTCAGCTCAGTGTCATGAACTCAAATGTCAATATAGTTAAAAAGTTACCTGGCCAAAACCCAGTGAAATGTAATTGACTTCTAATTAGACCCTCCTCACTTTCAACCTGGAAGTGGTGTTTTTGGTCTTCATTGTTGCCATTCTTGGCATGCTGGAGAAGCTCAGGCACACATCCCGGGAACACAATATGATCTCTTTGGTTTTAACCTTTTTTGCTTTGCTAGACATTTAATTTCTTTGTGAGAGTATTTATTAAGTTTTTCAAATTGACTGAATTTGTCAGTGCTGATTTGACATAGCTCACCTTTTTTTTTTTTCCCCCACTGTATCTGCTTTTCTAATTGGATTTTTAAAAGCAAACTTGCTGCTGATATTATTTTGAAAACGCTTGATCTTATGAGCAGATTGCAGCAGGATGTACCTGGTATGAAGGTCAGCTTCTACAAAATGTTACAGGTATGATTTTAAAATGTTTTATGAAATGTATCTGTGAAATAAAGTGTCAATGCGGTACAGTAGTTTTAGTTCTAGATGTTTTGCATGTTTGTCTCTAAGTGGTAAAGCTTCTAGGAAAATACAGTCCCTTATACACAATTCCTAAAGGTTGTTTCACTATTAATTCTTCTGAAATAAGAGTAGTTTGCTTTTACTTCAGTTACTTGTTTTGGTAATGCATATGAAATCATACTTTGGCTGCCTGTTAAGAATTATCCTTTTAAGACTGCATTATGACTGCAGTTTAAAGGTAGCAAACTAGAAAACAATTATCACAACCTTATAATTATTTGTGGGGCTGGTTACTATTAAATATGTGCATCTAATTTGGAACTTTACATGGCCAAAACAGTTTCTGGTACCTATTAGTCAGATGATACCTTAATAATTTTACTTTATAGATGGAAAATCAATTCAGACAGTCAAACATTTCTTGCTGTTTTGGAGATTTTTCATTCAAGAATGGGAATTGTGTAACTTAATCGGTAACAAGGAGTTTTACAGTCTACGATTAATCTTTATAACTTCAGCTAGTGACCTTTCATTTTGAGTATCAAGCACTTGAAAACTTGCAGGAATTAACTGATCTCTTTTTCTGTCGTGTTGCCTTTAATGTAAAACATGATTTTGAATACTCAGAAGTACAGACTATTTTTAAAATTACTTGTCTTCCCGTTGGCTTCAGGCTCAGGAACTTAGAAGGGAAAACTTTAAGAAGGTAACTTAAGTTTTGAATACAACATTTCTGTGCTCATGGGCCTTGATATTGTGATGTTTTGGTAGTTTGTGTTTGGTGGGTTTTTTTGTTGTTGTTGTTGTCTGCTGTATCTTGTTTTGACCAAACCAATTTCTTTTTTAGGATCAACGCTTGATTACACCTTTGACATTTGCTTTAACATCAAACCATGGAGAGCAAGTCCAAGTGGGACTTAGAATACTGTTTGAGGCTGCTCCCTTACCAGATTTTCCTGCCATAGTGTAAGTATTTTTGTGATACTCTGGTTAGATTTGACATTTTTATGGGCTTAGCAATATTCATGTTTTTTGGAGTACTATTTTCAGCTCATCAGAGACAGAAACTTTAGAAAATTGTCTTGTTTCTGCTTTATGTGCACTTATGAGACAGTAGTGATCCTGGAGGCCAGAGGAAGCCATCCCAATGCTGATGGTGTTCATTTTATGTCAGATCCTAGACAGCAAGGGAGCAATTGACTCCTGTCCCTAAGTGCTCATTTGTCTGAAGTCTATGCTTAGGGTGCATCTTATATTCTGACTCAGATTTCTCTCTACTGAACTCTGTCAGATGTGTCATTCTTCAGTTCCTAAAGCTTTGCTCGCCCTTTTGCAGTAGCTTCCAAGAAAGAACAGATTAGGGTAAGACACAGGCAGATGGCAGTTCAGGTAGTACTTATGGTGGTTTAAACAAGGGAAAAAGTATTGAGAAATTCTGTTAGACAGAGTCCTCATTTGTGTAGATGTAATAAAATACAAAAAAAAAAAAAGATTTTAAATTGTATCATGACCTGGAGTTGAACCTGACAGGTGTCAAGGGCAGCAAGAAAGACCCTTACATCAGCAGCAAAAGCCAGACTATGAAAATGTGTGCCTTTCTGCTGAGTGGGGCGGGGGGGGGACCTGTTGACAAAGGACATGGAAAAGGTCAGCCTACTGAGTGCCTTGCCTGGTCTTCACTGATAAGGATTCCCAAAGGCAAAGCAATGTCCCTGAGAGCAATGGGAAGGCATAGAGGAAGCAAGATTTACTCTGGGTGGCACAGGATCAGGTTATGGAACATTAAAACTAACTGGATGTACAGAAGTGCATAAGACCTGATAGGATGTGCCCTTGAGTGTTTAGGGAATTGCCTGATGTCATTCCAAGGCCACTCCAGAATGTCTTTGAAAAGTCATGGTGACTGGGAGAGGTTCCTGAAGACTAGAAGAAAACAAATGTAACTTCTGTCTTCAAGAATGGCAAAGATGATCAGTAGCACCCTGGACTGCACTTGGAAGAGTACTGATGACAGGGCAAAGGAGGTGATCATTCCCCTCTGCTGAGCTGTGGTGGGACCACACCTGTAGTGTTGTGTCTAGGCCCGGGCTCTCCAGTGCAAGACAGGTATGGACATACTAGAGTAAGTCTAGTGAAGGGTTTGAGGGATGAGCATGTGTTATACAAGGTGAGACTGCAAGAGCTGAGCTTGCTTACTTTTGAGAAGACTTGCAGGGTTCTTATCAGTGTGTTGAAATGTCTGATAGAAAGGAACAAAGGAGATGGAGCCAGGCTTCTCAGTGGTGTCCACTGACAGGATAGATGTAGGCACAAACTGAAATAAAAGAAAAAACCTTTTAGATTTCTTTAAATATCAGAAAAGAAACCCTTTTACTGTAAGGGGAGGTCAAACTGGAAAATGTTGCCCAGAGAAGTTGTGGAGTCTTCATTCTTTGAGAGAGTCAAAATTACAAGGCATAGTCCTGGGCAACCTGCTAAGAGCAGGAGAGTTGAACTAGGTGGTCTGTAGATGGATCCCTTTCAACCTTAATTATTCTATAATTATATGGGTTTGTGGACATAAGAAACATTTTTATAATGGCCAGTAACAAATAGTCTGGCTGAAAGAATTAAGGATCTGTACAGTCAAATATGTCTGGCATTGTACAGGGGAATAGCCAAATGACATGTCTGTAAATGCAAGCTAAAAATAGGCTTTGCTCACTTAGGAAGCAATTGAGACAGCACTTCAGTGAAGTGGTTGGGATAGCTTAGTAATTAAGGAATTTATAAAGAGGGACGAATTTATAACTGGTGCCTCTAAAATCAGCTCTTTTGATTTATCATTCTTATTTGAAACATGTTATTAGTACCTGCCTTGAAAATACCAACCACAAATTACATATAGATGCTAAAATATAGGTGCTGTAATTACTTTTTTCTAAGCTTTTGAGTTCTCTTCCCTATACAAATTTAAACAGATTGCACTTTTATCTGCATACTTAAATTTTGGTTAAAATTTAGAAAATTAAATGTGCTGTACACAATACAGTATTGTAAAATAGAATTGCAGACAAGGAAAAACTGAGGTTTATTAGTAGTACTCTGCCTTTTCTTGATTCAGTCTTCTTATTTTTATGCCAAATAAAAATTCGTACTAAATATTTTCTCAATCTTCTTTGAGACAAATAGTGACCTAGTTACGTTGAATAATAACAGGTGAAATGACCTGTTTCACAGGTTCATAAGAGACATCATCTGTTCTGCTCAAAAAGAGCTGAGCACCATGTCCTTTCTGATGGGATTCTGTATTTGTCTCTAAAGGTTAGCCATGATATATTTTTTTTTTCCCTTTTTCTATATTTCTGGCCAGTTTGGGCACATGTCCAATACATATCTTCGTATTCTGTGGTAATGCAAATGTGACTGTAAATTTTGTTATGAATTGTTCTCCTCTTCAATCCTTGCAGTGATATTTGTAGCAGGTTGTGTCATTAATAGCCTCATGTTTATTCAGGCTGGGTGAGAGCATTGCAGCAAATAATGCCTACAGACTACAAGAAACGCAGCACACAGCAAAGAGAATCCAAATGCAGTCACCTGTGACCAACACTACTTCAGTGAGGTGTTCTTCATCCTGTCCTTCAAGTAATGAACCCAAAGCTTCAAATATTGAGGAATTAATACAAAAACTTCATTCTGGACTAGAGGTTAGTAGAATTTATATACACTTGTGAAATATTTGACACTTTTTTTACTGGGAGGGATGGAAATTAAAATCCAAGTGTCAGACTACTGTGTGTGTAACAGTTAAGTTTGGTTTAGATTCCTGTCTATTTGGAATGTGCTCCTTTTACTGAGCTCCTGAGCAGAATTCAGAGATGCTGTGTTGAGTCACACCAGAAGGTAGGGCTCCTTACTGAGGTCCCTCTCCAGTGGTTTGCCCACAGTCGTTTTAGCTGTCAGATGCGGAGGCAGGAGCCAGGTCCAGTCCCATTGCCTAGACTTGCTGGGACACATACAAGGAACATCCTCCCTCTGCTTCCTAAGACATAGCCCGTAATAAAATAGAGATGCTGTGCTGCTTTAGAAAAGCGTGGTGCATCTCTTGAGTGCCTAAACACACATATTGACATTTTCCTTTTGTTGGCTGTAGCTGACTCTAGCATTTGCAGTTCAGTTTTTGTGGCCTTCTTGGAAAGGTGCTGTTATTATTTCAGAAGAGTGTTTGCTTCTCTCTGCAGCAACTTGCATCATGAATGAGACACTCAGCCAGGCACCACATACCGTGTGCTGCTTTGTGGGCCATCCTGGCAGATACTGAATGTATCTCCTCTTTCCCTTTTCTCTTGAAAGCAAGTTAGCTGCTTTGTAGCTGCTTTAGACTGAGTGATGGGTTGTTGATTCTATTTTCTTTTGGCTTAAAAGAACAGCATGCAAATTGGGAAAAGGAATAGAAAGTTTCTTGATAACAGCTTGATATCTGTATTAGTGGCATTGCCTCCAGCCTTAGCTTTGCAACTCTCATCTCTTTCTTGTGACTGATAGAAGTGGAACTCAGGGAGCTACCAGTTCTAGTCAGCTGCCAGAATAACAGTGGAAAAGGTCAGGTGAGTCTTCCTTGGCTTACTTTGTACTCTGCCACTGGATGCTCCCATTGATCATCCTTTTCAGTACTGCATGTGACAATCTGTGGGTGCATTGCTGTGTTTATATTAATGTAAATCAAAACAGCCACACAGCACTATTGCAGCAGCTTCCAGTAATGTGACAGATTGGAAATCTGCTTCGATTTTTTTTTAGGGGAGAAAGTTGTTGATAAATTGTTGAGTGATTCTTTTCTTAGACCTTCTAATTAGTAATTCAAAATCAATATACACATTCACTTAAAATATCCAGTACTTCAGTTCTGTGTGTATATTGTGTAAAGCTCAAATGCTTGTAAAAACATAATTGAGAAAACACTTGTCATAGTATTACTGTTCAGAGAGAATGAAGGGAACTTTGTTCTTAGAGCTTTTCTTAGAGTAGTCATTTCTATGTCCTTTTACATATTTTTAGTTTGCAAGTAGGAAAATAAACTACTTGTTTCATACTTTCAGGACAGAAAAGTGAGCTGAGAACTGGAGCTACACAGGGTCTCCTGTTAATTTGCAAAAAACGTTCTTACATAGTGGTTCAAGATGGTGCAGAGATGGTGGCTTTTATGTAGGTGTTCAATGTATGAACAGCTGGCATAGTTTGCGTTTGGTTGGGCATCAGCATCTATGAACAGCTGCTCAGAACTGGTGTTACAGCGGCACTGCCTAAGAGAAAATATCCTGAAATCACTAAGCAGCATTCTCACTTGACTAGGGTATATACTTTAATAAACACTTAGGACTTGTTGTGCCATACATGGTGCATTTCCTCTAGTAAGTCACTGGGTTAACACAGTAAGTTCTGTTATCTGTAGTATCCTTTCTAGTATCCTAGAAAAGCTATCCTGGGCCTTTTCTGTTAATTTGTATGTTGAGAAGGTGATGGAGTATGAACAAGGAGTTTTAACCATATGCATTTTGTGCTGTTAATGTTAAGGTAGATTACTTTAGGTGTCCTGTGAGGGTACTGCTAATTTTCCAGCAAAGATTAGACCAAGGGGAATTATTTCAGAATGGTGATTTTACCTTTTTATAGTGCTGCAGATAGTCTTCTGCAGATGACTCCTAATAAGCCTAACCACTTCAGTTGCTCACAAACTTTCCACAAGAGTCAGGTGGATATCTTTGAGTAGACAGCCTCAGATAGAAAAATGAGAATTCAAAAAGCTGGTGGTAGGTGGAGTTTACAAAACTATTATTGAGTTCTTTAGGCACACATTACCTGTTTAAGTAAATACAAATTTCCTGTATCAGTAATTGGAAAATGTTTCCACAGATGAAGGAGCCCTTGGCTGATGTGAGGATATCTGACATAATGGATGTCTACGAGCAGAAGCTGTCGGCGTTAGCAGTGAGTACAACCTAATGCATGTGGCGATGTTGCAGTTGGTGCTTTCAGAAAATGTTAATGAGAACTGTTCTTCCTATATGCAGTCTAAAGAAACGAGGCTGCAGGATCTTCTGGAAGTAAAGACAGTAGCTCTGGCTCAGGCTGAAAGGCTGATGGCTCAGTACCGGTGTCAGAGAGCCCAGGCTGAGTCTGAGGTAAGTAGCGGAGCCTGGAGGTGAGACTGAGTAATGATTGTCTGGGTAGCTTTAACTGTGATCACATGTGGAAGCTATACTGCTTATCTGTAAGCTGTGCTTGCAAGTTAGGGCAGTCTTAATTTTCATCATGGACATCCTGTTTTCCTCTGGGTCGTTCTTTGGCACAGTTTTCTTTAATGTCCTTTCCCTTACAGAAGTCAACAAAACCAACCTACTCTGCTCTTTATCGTTTGTTAACCATTAGTGTTAATTCAGAAATATTAAAAATTAATAAACCCACTTGCTAGAATTCTCTATAGAATTTACTGGTATATGAAGAACTGTTTCCTGTTTGTGCCTTTTGATTCACTGGTCAGAGATGAACTTTCAAATAAAGCTTGGTTTTGTGGGGTCTATATTTGAGCTGCACATTGAAAAGTGAGAATAATTTCTATTCTTTAAAGGTTATATTAAAGATTGGGCTACAAATTACTAAATCCACAGCTAAAATGTATTATCTTTTACTTTGTTCTTCCCTCTTCCTTGACATTGTCTATAAATGGAGCTAAAGGAGTTTAGTGAACCAATTAATTTGTAGTTAATATTAGGTGAGTGAATTTATTCTTTTAATGTAGGTGATGGCTTTTCGGTGTTAGATCTATGGCCTCAAGCATGCCTAATACAACTTGAGAAACAGAACTCCCTATAATGTATGTGGCTTTTTTTTTCTTTTTATCTGCGGGGTGTCTTTCCACTCAAAGGCAAGAACTCTTGCTGCAATGCTGAAGGATGCAGAACGTAAAAATGAAGAGCTTAACGATTTACTGAAAGCTCAACAGGTAGAATCTGAAAGAGCACAGACTGATATTGAGCAGCTCTTTCAGCACAACAGGAAATTGCAGGCGGTTGCTGAAGAACATGAAATACTGAAAAAATCCTCTCGTGATCTTCTTCAGAGGTAAGACATGTAAGATCTCTAAACAAGTATTTTATATACAAAGAGTTGTTGTCCTTTATTGGGCTAGGCACATTGGAAGAGCAACATTACATGCTGTGTCATATTTTTAAGTGAAAAGTTCATTATTTTTTCTTTATTCTGTGTGCTTGTCAATAAGATTAACTTAAGTAAGAACTTAAATTTATGTTGCATTTAACACAGTTAAATTTACTAATATATTAACATTCAGCTTTCACTGGAATGAGAACTGAATTGTAGGTGCTGAAGGTCCAGTTCAGGAAATAACACGAGCTTTGTATAAAGGGGAGCATTGTTCTCTAAGACACAGAACTCACAATATTTAGTTTCTGTTATCATTGTACCATGCTCTCAGTGTCTGTCTTTGATTTTACCTGCTGCCTTGATGACAATGCTGCAAGAGTTCTGGAGAAACAGCCAATATCACTATGTTTGCATAATGTAGGACTTGGCATCGTTGGTCAAGTCTGTACCAAATTTGACTTCAATTAGGTAAAAGTGAGGTAGGGAGGAAGGAGGCACATTGTGTGTCCTGAATTACTTATAAGCGTTATTTCTTTGGGATCTTAAGCTAAAAAGAATATGTGAGACACAC
Source organism: Edolisoma coerulescens (assembly GCA_013397115.1). Taxonomy (NCBI): domain Eukaryota; kingdom Metazoa; phylum Chordata; class Aves; order Passeriformes; family Campephagidae; genus Edolisoma; species Edolisoma coerulescens. The sequence goes on along the minus strand of VWZW01004865.1, from coordinate 119,942 downwards.
AAAGTACATGAAGATAGAAGATATTTGAAATTGGAATGTGCTTTGGAAGAATAAAGGCTTAAAAAAGCTTTGACTTCTCAACTCGCATGAGCTGGTCTGGTCACTAGGTGTCAGCAAGGCAAAGAAACTGATAAAATTGAGAGCAAGTTTCTTGCTTAATAATGGGAGCAGGCATTGTGTTAGACAATTTTGAAGGCATATTGCTACCAATAAAGGAGTCATCGAGGCAGGAAAATGTGTAAAATTTTTTCCATTATGCGATTTCTTGAAAAAGTGTCTAGTATGGTCATTGTGGAAGTGCCTCCCTTTTTGCTTGAATTATATGCAGCCATACGCTTTGTGAACATGTATTTGGCTAATTCATGTGAAATAAATCAGCCTCAATCTAGTATCTAACAGTTTTAAATTCTCCAAACTAGGAACAAAACTTTCTAATCTTTACAGTGTGTTTCTAAAATAAAAACTTACTTTTTAAAACAATCTTCATACTTCAAATATGCTGTTTCTTAAAAACAATCAGTTAACTGACATCAGGAGAGAGAATTTGCCTTTTGGCAGGAAAGTAGGAAAATGTTTGCTTAGAGCATGAGATCTGCCTTATAAGCCTGTATTAATTGCACACTGCATTGTCTTCAGTATGTTCAGTTTTCAGTATCACAAGACAACGGGAGGTCATAGACTGACTTAAAAGGTCCCTTAAAAGATGACTGACATACACAAACGGTTATAGATTAGCTCTTTGCAAATTTCTAAAGGTATTTATATTTTGTCAATTCCTAAAAGTTTTCTACTGGAGGAAGGTTGCGTCCTGGTCATTAATAATTCAGGATTTGTAAGGGATCCTCTGAAGCTTGGCTGGTTTGTTTGTCTGTTTTCTTCTTCCAAGTGAAGCATTAGAACAGGCTGCCCAGGGAAGTGGCTGAGTCACCATCCCTGGAGTATCTAAAAGATGTGTAGATGGGCATTTAGGGACATGTTTCAGTGGTGGACTTGGCAGTGCTGGATTAATGGTTTGGCTCAATCATCTAAAGGGTCTTTTCCAACTTAAGTGATTCTATGATTTTAAGTATGTTCATTAAAAAAAAAACAAACCCAAAAAATCTAACACACTAACAGCCAGCTGTCACCAAAAAACCCTCAGCTGAACACCCCTCCTTCAGAAAACACCTTGCTTGTTGCTTGAGTGGGATGATTGCACAGATCATGTCAAATATTTTTATTTGACAAACTATTAAAGTAAAAGCTTTTCAAAAGCAATTACACTTCATTTGTAGGTATGAAACAACTGAAAGACAATTTAAAGATCTACAGATTACCTGCAATTCACTAAATAAACAAGTGGAAGCAATGAAGAAACTAAATGAATCACTCAAGCAGCAGAATGACAGGTAAGTTCAGTTTAGTCTTTTTAAAGCAAGTTAAACAGTAAAACTAAATAGCACTTTAGTCTCAGTTTTTTCAACTGTGCCTTAAGTAATGTCTGAGAAGTGAAGTTAGAGGAAGCCAAAGATGCTTCAGGGTTGGTTTATACATTTATGTTAGATGAGAATCTGTAGTACTGACTTTGGTGGTTTGTTTGCTCCTTAATTGGCTGGAGGTGGTGAGGGAATATCCACAGACTTTAGCAATAGTAGGAAGAGAAAGATGGTAACCCAATTCTTCGGTGCATTTGGGAGAGTGTGGAGGTATCGTTCTGATTGTCGTTGAATTCTTAAATGCTTTTATCACTCAAAGATTTCCATGTATTCCCTTTTAGCCTGAAAGTTTTCTCTTAATGTTGTCAGATTGGGGAAAAACAAAACAAAACAACCAACCCTACTAAATGAACACATTTGAAAGTTATATTAGAAGTCGTGATGGGTGGTATTCTGCCTGTGGTATAAAATATCTTTTTCAACTATAAAACTAGCATTACCTATGTCTTCTTGAGGAGTAATTGTAATTTTTCCTTTTTGATGGCTTAAAATAGGGGTCTGATATACCTTTCACCAATGTAACTAAGGGAATATAGGGCTCTTCTTTGACAGATTTTATTTGATACATAACTTTTCAGAAGATGTCTTTAAAATATGTTCATAGGCAGGCCTTGTATTCAGTTGAGAAATAAAATGCTATTCTTGGTTTTACTTGCAAAGTTCACCCTTCCAGGCTCTTGCCTTGTCAGTAACCAAAGCACTCCAAATCACTGCCTTGAGTTCCTATTCAAATGGAAAATTTTCATACTGATACATTAGTTTGCTACTGAATAAATTTGGCCACTTACATTGAATGGTGCAATATGCAGCTCAGGGTAATGGGGGAGATATTCTGATGAAAGCTGACCCTTGTTAAAGCCAGGCTGGAGGAGCAGTTTATTATATAGATACTCTTGAACTGCCACAGAAATGGAGACCATGGGAAATACACGTCCCTCCCTATTGCTAGAGGCTTCAGCTTAGAAACTGGTAGATAGGAAGTGGGTAAACAGGTAAACAAAAGTGACAGCAGATGCCATCTAGGCAAGGCAAGTGGCAAGTAGAATATGCCTTAGAAATTAGTCTAGCTGGTAATGGAAAAAGTAGATTAGCTTCAGAGAATGTAAGGTGCTCGTGTCACAGCTGTACTGCTGGTGGATGACAGTAGCTCTGTATTAAATGGGTGTGGAAACTGAGCACTACCCGAACTGGGGAGAAGTGAGGCAGGCCTGCACACAAGCTGTGGCACTGTTTCATGGTATGGTCGCTTTTGAGTATTGTGTGACAATCTCAGAGATGTTCAGAATTATATTTTTCATGTACAGATGTCCTTGCATGGATAATACCTGAAACAGATTTTACTAATTGCATTGTCTCTTCAGGAGCCTAGTAAGAGCTTATACCCCAGCATCCTTAATCACTAATGGCAGGGAATTTTTACTTGCATTGAATGACAATTTCAGTTCTGCCACAGTATTTTGCATTATTTGTGGCTGTGATCAAAGGCACCAATTTCTGGGTTTTGTGCTCCAGGTATCAGCCTTTTCATTAGTTTCTACCATAATCAGAGAAGGACAGTGACTATTTCATGGTGGCAGGAAGGAAATAAGATCTATCTCCGCTCACACCCTGCCCATTTATAGGTTTGATGGTTTGAAGCTCTTGACCGCAATTGGAAATGATACAAAAATCTTTCTAGCTTCTTAGGACAGGGAAATGGTGGCATATCTTTAATTTAACCATTAAAATTTATTTCTCTGCACTTTTAGGACTGCTGCACAGTTAGTAGAAAGTGAAGATCACAGAAATGAATTACAGCAACAGCTACAGGAGAGAGATGGCACAATAGCGAGTAAGTCACCTACCTAAAGGTCACTGAAGCTAGAGAACCAGCTGCATTAACTATATGTTGTTATTGTGGGCTCTAGATAAAATGCTATATCTTACTGAGCAACTTGTAAATCTTGAAAGTTGGCCACAGATAACGTAATTTAATAGTTGAATGAAACAAATACAAATTTGAATTTTTTAGAAGGGCTGCGCAAAGTGGATTTCCCAGACTTCACTGAATCTCTGCATAGTGTGTCCCTTCAGGATCTTCTTACAACATGTCCATTAGAACAATTTTCTGTAGGAACTGCAAATTAGAAGAGCTTAATTTAACTCTTTCTGCAAATGACTGGAAGCAACCACTAGAATTTACCAGTAGGTGGCACTACTCAGTAATTCAATTAGCAGCCATGTTGAGTCTAAAAACAAAAAGTTAGTAAAAAAAGCACCTTGTTTCCCAGGCCAATGCAGTATCTGTTCTCTAAGTTTTGCATCCAATCTTTTAATGTGTTCATTTTCTTAAGCCTTGCAACAGAATATGAATGTTCTGGAAGAAAAAGTAAAAACTCAAGAGAAAGAAAAAACAGACATGGAACAAACTATCAATATTCTTAGAAAGGAATTAAGTGAAACAGAGCAAGCAAGGGAAGAACTGCGTATCAAGGTAAGGAATCATTTACGCCTGTATTCCTGGAGTTTTAGGTATCTGTTTAATTGATCAGTATTTTGGTGGCTAGGTACCTAAAGACCCTAGAGTAGCCAATGCAGTAGTGGACAAGAACAAATTCTCTCAACTTTATTGTGTACCTCTTGAGTTTTAAGTCAAGGATCAAGTTCTAATGAGGCTCTGTGAGGCATATGTGTGAGTACGTAATATTGGGAAGGGAAAAAACCCTCCCAAACCTGTGGCATAATGTTAAATAACAGAGTGTAACACATTCCTCTTCAGTAGTTTTGGCTACTGAAAATGTATGTCAGCTTGCTTTCCCTCCCTTTCTCACATTGAAACAAGGTACATATGTATGTGCCAAAATGCACCTGGGGTTTTTTTGATCATTGAAATTCTAACAAAAAAACCCATTTTTATCTCAAAGAAAAAGTGTCTGTTTTCAAAAGACAGACCACTTTAGCTATACGAAGTTAACAGGATAATATTAACAAAAAAACCCCAAAAAATCCCCAACTAAATCCCCCAAACTTCAGTGCAGCCCACATGTCCTTGACTGCAGGTAAGGCTCCCTCTAAAATCACAAGGCAGAGATTCATTTTATGTGCAAACTGATCAGCAAATGCAAAGTGTGCAGTCTGACAAACACATTTACTGTATTTCCCTTTCCTGGAAGCAAAAGCTTAATCTCTTCAGGCAATATTATCCAGTATATAGTAAATATTTTCTTTGTTCTCACTAAATATTTACTGGTGTGGTGCTTGAAATGAAATGTAGATGGTAGCACAATGATAACAGGGGGTTGGTGCTTTCCCATGGTATCCAACATTTTGCAATGTGGCAGTAGCTGTAATCACTCATGTGCACCAAATGTACAGCTGAGATTTCTGAAATAAGCTTGTAATTTTAAAACTGCTTTTTTAATTACTTGCTTAAGGTCACCACCAGGCCACTCAGCTTTCACTGTATTGTGTGGTTTTCAGTTGGTAATGGAGGAAACTATAACATTTTGTTTCTGCAGGCATCTTCTCTGGAAGTTCAAAAATCCCAGTTGGAAGGATGCTTGGAAGAAAAAGAAGCACTCGTAAATCTGCAGAAGGAAGAATTGGACAAACACGCCAGCATGATTGCAATAATTCACAAACTAAGTGGTGGCAAGCTAAGTGCAGAAACAGTGAACCTCAGTTTGTAGGGCCCTGTTTCCTGTGCTTTCTGTGTTCTATTAAGTGAGCTAAATTATAGGGATGACTGCCAGCTTTGTACATAACACATACAGTTTGGTTGCCTTTTTGCATAGTGCAGTTATTTGTTTAGAAAGGTCAGCAACAAAGAAAATGTTATCAGAGCTGCTGAATTAAGGGGTTCTGTTGGAGTTTTGCGAACTCAATTGGGAAAGAAAGCATTACATCAAAAAATTACATCAATTTTTGCTTCAGTGTAATGGGTTAAAAACTTTCAGTGTCAAAGTAAATTTGCAGACGTGGGTTCTTGCCCTTTAAATCGCTTGGTCATGGAGAAGGGGTAAGTAAATGTTGGGAGGGGTTTTGTTGTTTGGGGTTTTTTTCTCCTTTTCTGCCAGAAAGTGCTCGAGTGAAGAAATTCTGGTAGGAAATGCCAAGCGTGTTAATGACCCAATTGATAAATGCCAGTTTGACTTTGTCAAATGGTGCAATGGGAGGAAAAAACATCAAGCTCACCTGAGTAAGGCAACAATAAGGTACACATCTGCAGAAAATGGTAAATTAATCTTTAGCATTTATGTGACAGAATCCAGAGCATATAAATATTGCTTTTATATTTTACCCCCTGGAAAAATGTGCTGTTTCAATATGCTATTCTAAGCCAAGTATAGCTGAACTCTGGGTTGCATAGCAAATAAATGCATGGACACATCAAGGCATTTTGACAGCATTTCTGTGTTCTTTTGTGGCAGTGGTTTTTTCCAAATGGTAATGCATAGTGGCTAATGGAACTAGCAAATAAATTGATGTCTGCTTAAAATTTTTTTTAAAACATATATCTCTCTTTACTGTATAAAAACCTGGAGATTTTTGTACTTAATTCATGCAAAGAGATACCTGTGTAAGGGGTTTTGCTTTTAGGCATCTTGCTATTATCAGTTCTGTAATCAAAATAGTTCTGTAATAAAGTTCCCTGTGCTGTTTTCATATTCACGTTATGTGCTGTATCCACTGTGCTATTGGACTTTTTTTTCCTTTCCCCAGAGGCTTGCTCATTTAGTGCAGGGAGTAGCTGGCACACGCACAACAAATAGCTCTGCAATAGAGTCGATTTTTAATTATCTGTGTCATGTCAGGTTGTCAATTGCCTGTTCTACAGATGGAGACTTTTGTGCGGTCTTGGTTCTGAGCACCCTCATGTCTCAATATTGGGCACTCCAGTACTTCTTATCTGAAAGTAGCTGCCTTTTATTCTACATTATCCAGAGAAAGTTTTCCATTTAGCATGTGGTTCCGTATGGCTTTGTATGTTATTTCATTCATGCCTAAAAATACCCTTTATTGTGTATTTATTTATGTGTTTTCTGTGCTGTCTAGTTCACTTTTGGTGTACTTACTGTGAATAATGACACAATAAAGGGTTTGGAGTTGATGGTCTTCAATTCATCTCCTGTTGTGTGTTGTCTTCGTCTTAGCACTCCTCTTTAGTCTCAATTCTGCATCCTTTTATCTTTTTCTATTTCCATGCTAGTGGTTTATTTTAGGCTTGCACTTTCCCCTTCTTCTCCATCTCTTCGCCTCTCTTTCACCACTGATTCCAACTGACAGTGCCTACCACTTGCTTTTCCCTGGTGAAATCTCTCTTTTATTGAAATTAGGAAGCTTTCGTTGTGTGCTGTTTGGGTCTATTAGTGGAGTCTTTCCCACCTCTGGGATAAAACAGGCTGCGGAATGGTACTCTCACTTTTGAATTAAGTGCAATTGGTCATCCTCACCTACATGGAAGATGGAATGGGAAGCTTTGCCTGAACCAATTCCCAGCTTTCCTTGTCCCACTCCCCCCCACACTTATCACTATAAACAAGGCAGAGCTTTTTATTAGTAGTAGTAGTCATGTGGTCAAAATATCTGTGCTGTGGTATTTGTGCTAGCACATGCAACTTAATGTAGATAAAAAAATCTTTTCTTCCCAACCTTATGAAACTTCAGCTGGAATTTTCTTAACTTCAGGATGAAGTTAATATCCTGCACAAACAGTAGGAATTCTGGGCTTTACAAACTGAAAGCATGGCCTTGCGTTGTATGTCTAGAAACCACTTATGCTACGGATTCAGCAGTGCCCAAAGTGTTAGCTGCTGGTCAGGATTTATGTCTATTTTATGCTTAGTTTTCCTGATTCAGAGGGACATGTCCAGTTCTCCAGGAATTATCTAGCGGTGCACTTTTCTGGAATAAGTGCAGGCCAAAAATGGGACAGACTCCACTGAAATTGTGACGCCCAGCTTTATCGGTTTGGTTCAACATTCTTGTGAAGATGTAAGAAGAGGTTCTCTGCTCCTTTTTCTTAGAGTTTATTGTTAGCAGCCAAAGATGAAGTATTTTTAGGCGAGTACTTTTTTCACAAAAAATGCTTTCAACCTTGCAAAGTTGGTTTATATATAAATAAACTCCTCCATGCGTTCCCATCTGGTTACTTTTGAAATCTTCAGATTTGTTCACTGAAGCATGCTTCCTTTCCCTCTCCCTCACCAATTTCCCTCTACGGAGCAATGAAATTGGGAACAGTCTGCTAGCTTTATGTCCCCAGTGACACATCCTTTTCTCTCTACCCCAGTCCAATCTAAATTGGATTCTTTCCTAGAAGTACGTAGAAATGAAGGGTAAATAGTTAGGCTGAGTGATGCCACACTGGAAGCTGTATAGCTGTTGATGTAAATATCCTGGGAGTCCCAGACCACACCTGACAACAAGGGCCAGGTGCTTCCCCACCTCCTGAATGGCAGTCTGGGTTGTTCTGCTCAACTGTATCCAAGAGGCATCTATTTCAGAGCAGATATAACCAGGTAGTGCTACACCCGTTTTTATGGCCAGCTTCTGTCTGAATCTGCTGTGCCTGACGTTCTCGTGGTTGCAATATATTAAACTTGTCCTAAGGAACAACCTTGTGTCTCCTCTGACACATTTTGACCTGAGATTGCCTGATGATCTTGGCTGAAGAGCTGGTGGTTAGCTGGAAGATTTTGTCTTGCTATGAATGATTCCTGTAAAGGGCAATTAATAAGAACAGCCAGCTGGGTCCATGTATGAGTTTCATGCTCAGCATTACTGTTGAACCTCTCTGTGTTTCCTCTTATGCCTGCATGACTTTGCCCACATGACTTTTTAACTGAGCTTTAAGTGCAAGCTTGAGTGCAGAAGGTGGAGCTGGTTTTCGGTTGGGTTTTTTTTTTATGGCCATAAGCTCATGTCTAAAAAATGGGAACTCAGGAGTTATGGGATCCCTTATGTGATATGTTGCTACCAGTGTATTGTCTGTCTTCCTGATCCATTATTTTTGGGCTGTGTTGGGTGTTGAGCAAACATTGCAGCCACTTTTCACTTTGCTGACAATATGTTTGGTTTGTTTGGTTACTGAGGATGTCTTTGGAAATGGAAATATGCAAACTCCTGGTGTTTCACTATTAAAACTTCTGTGGTGTTTGCCCCACTGGCCCATCTTTCCAGGAGAAATGTGTAAGAGCATCACTGCATGCTGCATTCTTCTGCCAGTATCTTCCCTTCTGAACAGAAGGCTTGTGGAAAAACCTCTAAAAAGGGAAATGAATGTAATAGAACTCTTGGGCTACAACTTCTTCATTTTAGTTAGCCTTATGTATTTTCAGTGCTGGCTGGGGAAATAAAGAAACAAAAAAGATGGTGTTGGGGGTACAGCACCTGTCTGTGAGGAAAGGTCTGTGGGTTCATGTCCCACAGAGCTTAAGTGGGGCAGTGTAGGCTCTGGCCTAGCTTGGAAGATGGACTGCGTGGACAAAAGGGGCCACAGTCTAGGCAAGAAATCTTAATGGCAATAGGAAATATTCAATCTCTTTGTATCAACTGTGCATAGTTGCAAAACTGAGTCCAAAGCTGTTGGGATAATAGCTGAGCCTTTGCATGACCTTGAGGAAAGCAGGTAATGAAACACTTTATTTTGTGTATGGAGGTAGGAAGGAAGAAGTTACACAGGATCTTGAAGCATATTTGGGAGTGATCTGAAGTATCTTTTCAGCCACTACCCAAGCCCAGTCCTGAATACAGCATACTGTGCATGTGTGATACAAGGCTCCAGGCTTTCTCCTTAAAGAAAGAAGTGACAAGCCAAGGACAACGTGTTACTTGGGAGTGGGCATTGTACTCTTGTTGCTTAGATGGACTTTGAAAGCACTGGTTGCTTGCAGGGCGTTAAAACATCTTTTCCTTCTAAAGCTCTGCATCAGAAATGATCAGTGTTTGAGAAATGTGATGAAGGTGGCTTGCACATTCCTTGTTGCAACATGGCAAGCCTAGGGAGACAGACAGCCCAGTTTTGTTTGTTTTTCTGAGACATTTCCAGCATTGCTTGTACTCTGGGATAAGGAAAGAAGAGAGTGCAGGGAAAGGGGAGATTGTGTCACTAGATCCTAAGACAGGAGTGAAAAAATCTCAGATTTCTTTGGCTAAGCTACTGCAGTATCAGAGTTGACTGCAGTTTTCTTTGAAAGTGGTTGGCTCTTGTTACAGTCTCTAGTACAGCCTGTGAGTTGTTACTGAACAGGCACTGATTAAATTCCAAAGGATCTTGTACATGTTTGAAAAGGTTATCTCTGCATGGAGAACAAGCACCTCATACTGCTGGGACCCCCCTCATTTCAGGGATGGCCAGCCATTGATTTACCCGTATGTAGCTAAACTGTTACAGAGAACAAGTACTGTACTGGTTAAATTTTTCTTCAGAGTAACTGAGCTAACAGTCTGGTTTAGGTTTTTTACACTGTATTAAGTAATTAAAAACTAATTTTTTAAGCAAGCAGCTCTTGTTTTGACTCAGTTTTAATTCAGAATAATTTATCTGGGTGTATTATTTGCTTAAACTGATACTCAAATATTGAATTTCAGTTGTGTATTACAGCACAGGCCAGGATGTCCCATAAGGAAACATAAGGCTATTGTAATTTTAAAAGCCAGAGGCTACTGATAAGCCTGATATTAAAAGGAAAAAAAATCCAGTGGTGATCAATTACAATATATTTTGTTTAATCTTGGTTGGAGTGTGGGGACCATCTCTGTTTGCTCCTGTGTTGTGGTGAGCACCTTAATTGTTCCTCTTTTTTTTCCTTTGAGGCTAGAGCTTAGGAAAATATCTTTGGTTTATTTTTGCCATGTATCTAGTAATTGGAAGTGAATCTACTTTTGAAAGGAGACTTTAATTTTCTTGCTTATATTCAGGAGGAGGTGAAACAATATAAGTTCTTTGTTGTGGCTTTCTAAGGCAGTGGGAAATCTCAGAGTTACTGTGTTCATTTCAGTATCAGTTGAGTGGTTTGCTTCAACAGCAAAAAACTCCTCAGAATATGCTTTGAGGCATTGTGCTATTGCTTTACTTGTGTTCTGAAGACCAAGTAAATGCCTTCATGCCTTTCACTATGCAGGGCAGAAGCTGTTTTTGTTGGGGAGGAGTGTGTATGAATATGCTGGGAAACAGCATCCTCTCTGGTTAGTGTCTGGCTGAAGTGCTCCGTATTTGTAGGCAAGGTGTGCTTGGATTGCACAGCTTCTGGGCTGGCTGATGCGTGCTACCCTCCCAGATGACTGTTCTCCCCCAGAGAGGTTAACAGGCCTGACAGAGCTCAAGAAGCATTTGGGCAATGCTCTCGGGCATATGGTGTGACTCCTGGGATGTCCTGTGCAGGGCCAGGAACTGGACTCAGTGATCCTTGAGGGTCCCTTCCAACTGAGCATATCCTGTAGTTCTGTATGTGTGAAGATCTGCCTGTCTGTAGCCGTCGAACCCTAAGACAGAAAATGTACTGTGTAGCCTTTCTCACTCATTTCACTTCTGTGGGGTACCTGCTGTTACAGTATCTACGTACTTACTCATAACACATAATTACCTTCGTGGTACCAACAGCGAGCCAAGATGCGTTGGGCTAAACTGCTGATTTGGGGCTCCTTATGCGAAAAGTTGAAAACCTCCATTTGTCAGTCCATAGCACTTCACAGCAGCATGATAAGTGTGCTTTCTGTAGCTCCAGAAGCTGTTCCTGGTGGCTTTGGCCGCAGTCCTGGTATACAGTACCTTCATGTGCTTCCACTTAGCATTTCCATGCAAATCAGGGGTTTCAACCTCTAGCTACCTAGGAAATACAACTAGTTATGGTAGTTGTCTGTCTAAAAGCTGGTGTAAATGGCTTGCTTGCCATCACACAGGTACTTTGTAGTGAAGCCTCCTGGCATACTAATGCAGTGAGCAATTACTTGAATCTTAAAACCATCTTTCTTTTCCCACTTCTGACTCATACAGAAGGCAGCTTCTGCAACAGAGTGGAAAAGGACAAGCAGACAGCAGTGTCTCCTTCGCCACCTGACTCTGCCTTCCTCCCCACGCAGACCTATCTCATATGCAGAATGAGGCAGAGCCCCCAGGGGAAAAATAGCATCTAATCACAGAACTGGAAGCAGAGCGCTTACGCACGCAGGTGCTGCAGCGAGGTCACACTGCCTCCAATTTGCCTTCTATTTCTGAAGCCTGGAGTACTCAAATGACATTTTTCCTTCCCTCTTTCCCTCCTGTTCCCAAACCTTATTTATTATATATCTGACTACTCAAGGCCTGATGATGCTGTCATGTTTATTCATAAGTTGGTGAGAAGAAAGAATAGAAGCCAGACCTGAGCTACAGACAGGATTTTATTGGCTTACCAACCCTGCTCACAAGGGGGGATTGCAAGCGACCATTGCTAGAGGGTGAAAAGCCTTTTGGCCGAGCCCAAGCGAGTGCAAGTCCTGAGCCACAGTTCTCCAGGTGATAACTGTGCTGTTTGGTGGAGGGTAATACTTGTCAAGTCTCCTCGATCTTTTCTTATTATCTTGTTGAGATAAAGCTGATGTTTTATGTAAATAAGTCTCAGAGACAAAATGTGTAAAGTATTAGTGTTTAAATCTGTAAGATTTTTACCACCGTGTGTGATGAGTGTAATTTAAAAAACTATTACACTCTAGCCATGGATAGAAGGATGTAAGAGTGGGGATTTTGCCCCACAACCTAAGAGGCACGGGGCTTGTCTTACATAAACCAGAGTGTCCCCTACACCATCACCTCCCCAAAGGTCTTCCATTTCTCAGAACTTAAGGTAGACAGTAACTAGAGGAGAGATAGCAGAAATGGTCCTAATCTTTGAGAACTATTTTCCATTCGTTGGAGTGTGATAACAATTTTAGATCAGGTTGCTGAAGTCTGGCATTAGTCTCTGTCTGTTGTTCAGTGATAACATTCTCCTGGATTTCTCCCAGACTCATTAAATATCATCAGTCCCAGGAAAATCTAACAAGGACGTGTGCTTGGATGAGAACTCTGCTGGACTGAAATATTAAACAACGACCAATCATAGCACAGATAGAAACTGGTAGTTTTTTGTTGGATAGTTACACTCATTCCTCACAGCTCAGGGATTCAGTGGGCTACTGATGCCAGCTGGGCTCTGTTAAGTTCTGGACTCGGGCATTTAGGTCAAACCTGTTTTACTGCTGTCTAAAATAGTTGCTTTCCACAGTTCATGCGTATGGCCAGCCTCCCTTCCATTCAGTAAGGTACTGTGTAGCAATTAAAAATATCACAATAGCTTTGGGCTTTTTCTTAGTCTCTACATATTATTCCTCTATGCAAAGGTCTCTGTAACCTCTTTAGGGCTTTCTGTGGAAGGAAGTGGGATTTTTTTTTTACAGGTCTGTAGTCTAAGCTGCCATATGAATCTTTTATTTTATGTATAAACACCACTATTTACTATAAAGAGCTCAACAACTAAAGTAGTACTTGCTGCATGCCCTTTTGAGGTGATCTTTGCTGCTTGGCTCAGTTCTTCAGAGTACACGTGTTCTTCCTTCTTTGCAATGTTTTTGTGTCCATAAAGGGCAAGAAAGGGTGTGTTTATTTTTACCCATTTAGAAAGGGATAAAGCTTAGATCAGATCTGGGACTTGAGTTCAGCACTTGAGTAGCAACACTTACAAAGGCTGATCGAGACAAGTGAAATTGGATTTTGTTATCTTGTGTTAAAGGCTCTGGCATGCTCATATCTTTAAAGCATTAAAAGCTAAATGTCCTCAGATTCAATATCCTTTAGCCAGGAAAAATGCTAATGTGAATGCTAGCTACAAGCCTATCTGGCTGTGAAACTCCATGAACTCATTGAAAATGTTTTTCCAACAACTCAAAACTATTAATACCTTGACTAAGAAATTTGTTTGGCGATATTACTGCACATTGATGTTGCGTTTTTAATAACCCTGCCTAGGAAAGAGAATATTGGCTGGTTTATACGGGCTCAAGTGGGTCGATAAGTGGGTAACAGATGCATGTGACATGTTGGAAAACCACTTACAGAACAATAGCCAAGGTCACTCCTTGTCATGTCTGCAGCGTGTGGCAGAACTGCAGAGACAGATCTCCTTCTCCTGCTCTTCCAGCCAGGAGAAATGTGAGCTCCTCTTCACAGAGCCATGCATAACTGGATTGCCTTCAGAAGAGGAGGACTCGGTGGCAGGAGCTGGTTACTATGGCTATATGCATTGCTCACTCCAAACGGAGGAATCAAGCCAGCAATCACTGTATACATTAGCTATATTTGTATTTGAAGGAAGCTCATTGCCAGCAGCTGTGTGAAGGTGTCGTGATGAAAATCCAACCCGGCTTATGCCAGTCAAGGACTTGGTGACTTTCATGCCTTTAAAGCAGTGCAGAATGAAAGCAGCAAAATCTATGCACCATGGGGTCAGGTCCTTTGTCCTCATTTAAGCCTTTTTTTTGCTCGACAGAAAAGTTTCTTCTTTTCTGTGCCCCTAGTGATCATAGAAGAGCCCAGGTAGGAAGGGACCTAGGAAGAACATCTGGCCCAGCCTTTCATGGGAAAGGGAGCCTAGGTGGGACTGTAAAGCAGCTTGTCCAATCACATCCTACAACCTTCAGGAATGGGATCTCTACTCTGTCCCTGAGGAGGTTGTTCCACTGGGGTGGGAATGGCATGTCATGATGCTGGCTTAGAAATTATGGAGGTGCTAGCAAGCCTGGGCTCTGGGGTACAGAATATGACAAAAACAACTCCTAACTGTGTTGGCTTCATAGTCCATCCTGTAGCCAGCTACTGGCTTGTTGGGCTGTCATGGGAGCCACCTTCCCTTTGTCAAATGGCATTAGAAATCATCAGCGAAGACAAAAGTAGCTGGAGGTGGCGAGACACCTGCAGCACAACCACAGCCTTACTTTTGTTGCTTACAAATTTAAAGTCCTTTGTCTTTCCTTTTTGGAGCTACCCACTGAAGCCAGAGGTTCCCTGGGGTACCTATCAAATTTTGTTGTGGGGTGGCTGTTGGTGGCTGTCAGAGCTGGCCATTGGTTTCCCCCTTTATCCAGTGCTGCACAAACAGGTAAGGGTTTGATAGGTGAGGGGTTAAGCCAAGGCTGTTACCACCAAAGACTCTCTGAAGCCCTTGTTCCTGTCTCCAGTGCCCAGATTTTCATGCAAGTGGGAGCAGTGGACTTGGATATGCTCAGGAGGTGGCTTGTAGCCCACAGCCCAAGCTGATGGAGCACTTCTATTACCTGCTGTCACTTGTTAAGGCTGAAGAGGGTTTTGCACTTCAAACAGGGGCTGGATCTTTAATCCCAATGGAAAATAGAGCATATTTGCTTCAGATGTAAAAGCTTGCCTTTTAAAAATGAATTAGGTTGTTGCAGTCTCCAAATATTTTAATTAGCCTGAGTTCAAATTAATTAAAAACTGTCATTTAAAGAATTAAGCGCTTGCAGGTTTTACAGAGTTTTGAATGATCTTAATGGAATAAAACAGACACTTGGAACTTTCCATATAATTAAAAATAATTGAAATCTTCTGCCTGCATGTATATGAATAAATCAGCTAATAATTAAGCTAAGTTATTAGCAGTGGCTGTATTTAATATTACATCTAGAGTGTAGCCTAAAAATTTTTAACTAATTCCACCAGGAAATAGTGCAACCTACCATCAGTCTTCTGCGAGGCTGGAATGTCACTCTTATGGGGGAGCCAGAGAACACACAGACTTTCACTGGTGGATTAGCTGTGTCACTTAGCTTTAGTCTTTATAGGTTAAATGGCTTAATGGTTGAATGGCTTTGCATGTTTCTGCTTGAAATATCCCCCATACCACTGAAACCTTGCCTGCTGCTGGGAACGAGGGAGAACCACTGAGAACGTTTGGTGCTGGTAGGATCCCTCCAGCATTTCTTTGTATGTGTTCTCCCTTTAGAGAAAAAAAGCCCTAACCCATATTAAAAGCCAAAGCTGTGAGGAATGGGCTGCTTTGTGTGAGGCTTCAGTCATGCAAACCAGGTGCAAGTCTCTTTAGGGGATGGTGACTGCTGGTTGTCTTATGCTTCTCCAGTAGCTCTGCCCTTAAAATAGCACTCTGCTCCTCCAGAAGGACAGAAATCTTGTACAGGAGCCCCAGCTGATGCCTCTCCTTCAGTCTCCACACAGACATTTTGAAATAGGAACTTCCTGAAGGCGAGGGAAAGAAAAGCCTGATAAAATGAATGAATGCTAGTGATTACTCATTCAGTGAATCCAGAAAGGTGGAATCAGCTCTAAAAAGGCTTGTAGGAATACAAACAGATGCCTTAGTCACAATCTGTCTTCACTGTGCCACAGCATGAAGACTTTTTGAAGACTGTAGCTGCATATTTCTTATTTCTGTTCAGTTGGGTTTCCTTTTATCTCATCTCTCAATTTCCTGAATTAGTGATGCTTGGTTGGAGGCTATTGGCAACATCATTGTCATATTCCTAACTGTTATTCTGTCCTTAATATTTTACTTCAAGCTGAGTACATAAATGCTGGGCTGGCTTTACTTAGACTGGCTGATCAGAAATACTGTTAGTGTAGGAGGATGGTGTATATCCTCTCTGTATTTGCATTTTTAATATTAATGATCTGTTCTTATCATCACTTCACACAAAATTTTCAGCTTTTCTTTTATTCAGGGACTCTAATCCTTTACAGCCAGGAAGATACTCTCTTAGCAAGTACTGGATTCCTTTTTTTTTAAAATACTTGAGATCTCCAAAGAAACTCTGATAAACATGACAAGTGCTGAATCTTGAGAATGATGCCAGTGCTTAATATCATTTGTCAGGTTGCAGTAGCAACTGTCCACACTGCTGTTTCAGTGAGGGGGTTATTTTGGGGAGGAAGAGGGTACCTTTGAACACATTAATGAATAAATGAGGAATAAGATTGAAACAAATCTCTGCTAGTTATTCTTTCTTGCCCGTGTCTGGTTGTCTTGGTTCGTAAATGTGGAGCCACAAGCAATGAGGCCTGCTGGTGTTCTCTTTCTGCCATGTGCTTTCCCTGGGTCCAAGAGAAAGGTGTGAAGGGAGATCACAGTCACCTCCTAGACCATCTTGTCCTTAGCTGAGGGCAGGGACAGAAAGGAGGTGATGCTAAGGGAAACCAAATGCTCTGAATCAGGTATGGCTGAATGACTGATTTGTAGCCATCGTGGCTGGGCCCCCTTGCTCGTGGCCTTGCACACGCGCTCCCCGTGCTCAGTTCAGTGCTGCTGGGCTGGACAGTGGGACACAGACAGGAACCCCATCCAGTGAGGGAGCACACTGCAGAAATACCTTTCCATTGCTAACACCACTTCACTTCTGGTTCTGATAACAGTGGTAGGAGACACTTAAAGGAGACAGCAGGGTTATGGCAGGCGTTGCTGAGTCCCAGAGCTTGGCTGCTGTGAAGGCACTCAGGCTGCCCTTTTTTCCATGCCATGACTTTATCAGTGATGCAGGGTCAGGGGTGTGGAGCTCATCTCAGCAGAGCCCCGTGTGACATGTCACACGTTGTTACTGCTAACAAACAGACTGTGGTATCAGGAACAGGGAGAGTGTGGAAGGTTCTGTTTCATTCGTCCTTTTGGAACCTCCTCCCATAAGCTTCATACTTTTTTTTGACGCTCATTAAAACACATCTTGAATCTGAAGTCCAAAAGACTGTGTCCTTTCTGGTTAAGGAAGTATTTGGGTTTGAACTTTGAACTTTATGCATATGTTATGAAAAATTCAGTAAGACCTGTCTGCATTGCATGGTATGGGATAGAATTGGTGCCTACTGTTGGACTTGGTCTTAAATGTCATTTGGTTTACTATTTCTGGGGAATGGATCTATATGTCTGCTTTCTGATTTGTTCTGTCATTGAAATAAATTCTGCCAATTGGTCTCATACTTCACTGTGCATGCTTTTTACCTGACAAGGTACAGACATCCTGTGTGGCAATAGAAAACTGTAAGCAGTTCAGGTGTATTCAGGATGGTTTTCCAATTGTTGCAAATAGCTAAAACTCAGGTTTGTGTCCGGTGAAGAGTGAGCCAAATCTTCCTTCAATGTAAGTGGAAGTATGAGCATTGCTATTGCCTTTGAATGTATCTGCCTATTCTGTTGTGAACAACAATGCCAATTAGTGGATCACTCCTTACACGTGCAGCATCTGGACTCTGCTCCTCTCATTCTTGATTCAGAATAAACTGGTTGGGTAAGAAACAGCTTGCCATTTGTTTTTACACAGGTAAAATTCCTACTTTTAAAACCAAGTAAGTGTGAAAAAGATGACCCGTGTGGTGAGAAGCCTGTCTGCCCGTGCAGAAGGGTGGGACTTGCTCCAAGGGCACTGTCAAATTCTTACAGCCCTGTTGCCTGGCTGCTTCTCCTGTAACTCCACACAGAGAAAGCAGTGGGAATTAAAAGCCTCATTATTTACATGGATGTAGCCTCTGCCTTTGCCTCAGTTTCCCTTTTCTAGAAAGGTGTCAGTAATTCCGGCATCACACTGTTTATTTAATTTGATTTTCTTTCTGATCATGGATACCTTGCATATCTTGAAGTATGAAGGTGTGTCAGTAATGGATAAAGGTAGGGATCCAGGCCATGCAATACAATGGAAACCACCTGGACTTTAGATCTGCAGTTCCTTCTCTGTGGTTCTGGTGCACATTTGGGTGATGACAGCGGGGGAGATTTTTCTGCTCCAGAAAATCCCTGTTCATCAACTGCAGTACAAGAAGAACCAGAGATTCTGCCAGGACTGGTATAGCTTGACAGGCAAGAGGCAGAATAATCCAACTTTAAAAATACAGCTTCCTTTTCTTTTCTTTTTTTTCTTTTTTTTTTAATATAGCATATTTTCATACCCAAAAATAGCCCATATTTTTCTCAAAGTTCTGTGTTAAATTTTGCAATTAGCCTCCTGCTGTAAATTTGGATCCTCAGAAAAACATCAGGTTGATTTTTAAAACATGATACACATTTTTCTATAGCTGTATAAACAAAGATATTATTTTGTTGCCCTGCAGGAGTTATTGTTAGGATCTCATTCTCTCCTCTAGCAGAAGCAAGGCACAGCCACCAGACCTGCAGAATGGCCTCTGAAAAGGTAAGATGAATAACCGTGTGCACCCAGAGGGTGATAAACAGGCCTTCAACCAAGACTGTTCCCAAATGCTCTGTTGGTGAAGAGATTTAAATACATAGACCTGCTGCTGAGAAGTTACTGTGGGACAGGCTGCACAGATCCAAATCCAAGGCTTTCTGTTGAGTGAGTTTGGATGAAAAGGGGTCACTCAACTGGACTGGTGGTCTTGTCAAATGAGCTCTTTGGTATTTTCATGCTGCTGAGCTACTGGTATTTAAAGTGAAGCTTCAGAGGTACCCACTGAGGCAGGGCATGTGTTCCATTCCTGTTCAGCATTTTTACAGCAATCTAGCTTTGCATCATCATACTGGATATGTTAATATTTTCTTTCTATTTTCTTTTCTAGACCACTGTGTGAGACCAAAGTGCCTAAAACTACATATGTAGCAGATACTTTGCCTTTGTGCAAGAAGCCTCAAGTATATGATCTGATTTATTTTTTTGTTCCATCTCCTTCATTATTTTTTTCCTTTAAAGACAAAATGTGTATTTCAGTTACAAAAGAAAAAGAAAAAGCAAAATATATTTAAAATCAATTCAAGTCAATTCTGTTACAACTGGACTGGCTGCTGCTGGGGACCCAGCGTGACTCTGAAGAGAATTGTGCCTGTAGCCTCACTGGAAATCTCAGCTGCTGCTCACTGTTGCGATAAAATCGGTTGTCCTCCTCAAAGGCAATGCCTGGCTGGTCTCGGTGGTGGTCTCTCCATGTATTTTGGTCTAGTCAGGCAGTGCAAACTTTCTCCGCTGGGATCCATAGGTTCCTCTGGGTGGTCCAGCACAGCCTTTGCTCGCCAGCCCTCTCTCCTGTATCTCCTGTCATCACTCCTGGCTCTGCCCTCCCCGAGCAGCGCTGCAGCAGTGGGGCTTTGCTGCAGCTCCCCCCTTTCCCACCTCGCCCCGCTCTGCCTCTCCAGAAATTACCCTGGGATTAGACATGATGTGCTCGTCCCACAAAACAGGAACGCCCTGTGCAGAAGAGAGGCCGAGCCCGAAGCGCTTCGGGGAATTTGCTGGGGGCGGGATTTCAGCCCCAGCATCGGGGGAGCACAGCAGGGGTGGCCACAGCCCCGGCTCGGCTGGGGGACAGCCGCGCTCCCAGGGTCAGCTCTGCAGGTCTCCACGGGAAAGTCTGGTTTGTCTAATATTGAGCGGTGCGTGTGGAGCATCACGGCTGGGAGGGGAGAGGTTAGAAAATAAACTGGTTTTCACATTTATAAGTCTATATATGTGTATCGATATGTTTAGATATACACACAGAGGTATAAATATATGTGTGTGTCTGTCCTATATATACACTTATACGCACGCACCAGCCAGTCACTCCAGAATATTGCTGTTGGAGAGAAGGATGCCATGTCCATTTTTGGAGGTGTTTAAATTCAACTGACAAAAAGCATCATCATTAGGCCATGTGAGAAGCACAGACTTGTGCTTTTTCAGGCAGAAAGTAATACTCCTGAAAATAGATTTTCTTTAAAAACTCACCTTAATATTTCAAGAAGCTTTGCTGACTGAATTTTCAGCAGAGGTGACCAGCCCAGTGTATCTGTGTTTGGAAAGAAATAACGTTTTGTTGTTGCTTACAGAGCGTAAGTGCTGAGAAAACTCACACAGTCTCCTCCCTGCAGTGCTTCCCTGCTATTTAGCATTATGCCAATCACATGGGGCTTATTCCGTCAGCACTTGCAATGTTAATAAAGTATCCCCATTTCCATAAAGTTTCACCAATTAAACTGTCTCTGCGTGTTTTAGTGTAGTTTGCAGTTGGCATAAGGTAAACACAATGTAGCAAACAATCCTTGACTGAAAGTCGAGTTATGACTCATAGAGTTACAGCAGCGAAAAATTGAAAAATCACAAAAGCTCCTGTGTCTAAAAGGGCGTGAATATTTCACTTCTTTCTCCCTTAGCTCCTCTGAAAAATAAGCTTCCACAGCGGCAAAGCCCGGCGATCAGCAAAGGCTGTACCCATCTTTACCCATACCTGAAGGGCAGGCTCTGAATCCTTGAAGCTGAAATATAAAAAAAGCAAAAAAAGGCAAGTTGTCTTGCAGGAGCTTGGCACCAGGAGCTAGAATATGTTGTGTCTGAAGACCTAGGAGTATTTTAGGACAGTGCTGCCTATTGAAATGGAAATGTGGTTTTCAGGCTGCTTGAGCAGACAGAGTGCATCATAGTCAGAGGCTGAAGTAGGCTAATGAAGTACCCCGTCTTTGAAGTCAGATTGCGTAATACAAACCCTAGAGAGACGCTTAGATTTCTTTTTTTTTCCTTGCATTGATCAAGACCAAAATACTTCTGCTATTAGTTTCAGAAGGGCTTAATGGAATTGGTGGCGGGACTACGGTAATTCCAATGACGTGCTGTGCAAATAAATGCTTCGTTAATGAATACTCAAAAGATTAAACTGAACTGCCTACATGCATTATTAGTGCTTNAATTCACTAATGGCAATTACGCTATGTGATAGTTGGGAAAAGGATGCACAGCAATTCTAAAAATATGCCATTAATCTCTGTCCTGATGGGCAGGGCAGGATGCTCAAGATATTGGAGACAGAAAACTTTCCACAGAGGGCATTGGGGGAGTGAGGGATGTGGTCAAATTTTGAGAAAGAAAAATGGCAAGGCACATGACAAAAGCCTTCTTTCCCTCCCCTGGTACATCTCCAGAGCCGAAGAGCTGAGACCATTTATTTAACTAGGCTCCCTTTTCATCTTCTTATTTTTCTTACGGCTCTGAGTCAGTCCGAGGTTTATTTATCAGTGCTGGTAATCTGCTCTCAAAAGGCTGTCAGTCTCACTCCCAGAAGCCAAGCTCTCCCATTAAAAACCTGACCTATTTAAACGTTCTTAAGATACCGTAATGATTGAATGTCAGCAGGGGAGAGGCAGCAGTGACAGCTCTGAGATGTTTATTGTCCCCGGCCGGGCTAGGAGGGGAGCGTGCCGCTGCAGCCCGGAGCTCTGCGCTTGGCGCGGGATGAGAGGCTGAGGGACGGGCGCTGCCAAGCTGGGAAGATCGGCTGCGCTCTTGCGGCTCCGAGGGTTAATGCTCTGCAGTCCCTGCTGACCTCACGCCGCTCAAAACGGGGAGAGGTGTCGGGGGTCTGCATGTTGATAGCAATAGATCACGGATTACAGCGGCTTAAAAGGCACTTAAAACATTTTTGGTGGCTTAGGAATTATTTTGCCAGGCATATTTGTATGAAAGCAGATGCTTTCCATAGAGAGATTTAAATTTCCGTTCCGCTGTCACACCCCACAGTAGCTGTCAGCAAAGAGTAATTTGAGGGAAAGTATGTAAAATTATGATGCTGAAAGGAAGGTAAAGAGATGCTCCTGATCCCTCTTCAGGATGCAGATAGCTGTGTCCATGGCCGCTGAGCACAGGCACTGCAGCAGGGGGAGCACAAAGGCTGGCAGAGACCTGAAAATTTCTGGTCTAATAGTGGGAATTTAGCTGTCATAAACACACTTTCAATGCACTGTTCAGTGCCAATTTTCTCATCCTTAAGAGATGTAGCAGAGTGCAACTATTTTTAAATCTATGTTTCTCTCCCCCTCCAATTTCTCTTTGGGCCATCAACAGCTTGAAGAATTAAACCATAATTCTTCACAAGACAAAATACATCACTTGTACAGAATGGGCCTGGTTTTGCTCTGGGGTATGATGTTAGCACCTTTCTTCTGCTGAAACTATTCCCAGATGGATGAACTTTCTCATCCAACTAAATCATTTTAGTTCTTTCCCATTTGTTTTTTAAACAGAGACTGCAACAGCAGCAGGGGCCAGTGACCTAAAAAAAGCCCCTGAGGTAAATAATAGGTTCTCAGTCTCTAGATGCATCTTGTAGAGCAGTAGTCTTTCTGCTTTTTTATGGAGCAGCCCAGAGGATCCTGACTCCAAAGATGTTTTCTCCAAGCGTCTGTGTCTTGAACTGGCATCCTTCTCTCTCATTGATCTTGCTTTTCAGGAGGGCCAGGTTGTTACAGTACACATTTTATTAAGAGTAGTCTAAAGGCCAGCTTTTGACAAAACCCAGCTGGCTGGTTGATCGTTTTGTCCAAGAAAATAGAGAGAGTTCATAACTGGGCTTTTACAGATCCAAGATGTCAACTTTTCTATATTAGACCACAATATTGACATTATCTTCTGTCTAGAGCTGATAAATGTTATTGCATTCCTTTCCAATATGTAATGTTATTAAAAATAGGTTAGCCACAAGAGCTCCTTATCAGAGACCCTTGTTTCCCTAGAAACAGGGACCAGCATTAACCTTTCTAAAAGTAGCCCCTGCAAGAGACAAATGTCTTTGGTTGTCCGTGTTGCAAATTTAATCTAGGGAAAATCTGCTGCAATTTCTGTTTCATATTAAAGAGAAAGCAAATAAACTCCAGAAAGGCAGGATTAATGTGCAGTATCCATTCATATCAGGCTAGCAAGGAAAATAAGTTGATCATGTTTGAACCAGAGTTAGCTGTGTCCCTTTCTAAGCGACACAAGCTTGAAATTGCTTTAGAATCAGCTATGGAAACAGTTGTTTGCAACCCCAAAAAAGAAAAGGGAGGCGTGGGAGCAAGATTGTAGTGTTCATGCAGGACTGATGAAAGCTGAATATTTCAGAACAGAAAAGATGTAAGTGATAACAGCATATTTGTAAGAAGATGGCTTCTTCTAAGCACCGTAGGTGGTAAATGGGAATATTGTGTTTAGAAGTAAAGCTCCTGGCAGTGTGAGAGAGGAGCAACAGGGAGAGAGTATCAGAATGTTAAATTCTCATGGCTTGAAATGATCATATTCTCATTCTTCACAGCAGATTAACAATGTCCATAAATCTTGGTGATGGTTGGGATTTACCTTGTTTCAAGCTATGTGATCAGGAGCATCTGCTTGAGTTTACACAACCACTCACTCTTCACCTAAGCAGCCAAAATCACCACTTCTCTTTTCTTTTTTGCTAGATATAAAGCAAAAAGATGGTGATTTAGATCTGACATCGACACACATCTGTGCTGCAGGGCACCAAACACCTCTAAAGCAGCAGGATGGGCAGATTTTGGTATGAGACAGCCAGTCAAACTCTAGAACGCGACACAAGCTGCTAGTGTTCACCTCGATTCACAGAGGAATCCAGACCAGGATGGAAAGCTTCATCCCTAGCTCTACCAGAGCACTCTCTTCTCCAGTCTGTCTGGAGGTGAACATGTCTCTAGCACAGCAGTAGTGATTCTCTGCCTCTTGGTTGCATTCCCCAAATGCTAAAAATACCAAGTTACTGGAGCACTCAGATCCTCAGAGCTGCCACATCAGTCTCCTGTCTTTGAGCCTATCACTTCCAGAAATTCCTGTTTCTTACAAACCAACTTTGTCTGTACAACCTGTCCCTGTCCAGTCATCAGCATAACAGCTTTAAAAATAGCAGACTCAGTATGCAGACATTTTCCTTCTTGCCTGCTCACAAACCAAGCCACTTGTTCCTGTGTGTATCTAGGAATTCAATGAAGTTGTGGATAAGCTCCCTCCTTGCTTCCTTGGAATTGAGTTTTGTAAAGCACTGATATATTGTCTTCTCTTGTGGCCAACAAGTGTTATCCACAGTATTTATTTTCCTTTCTGCTTTTATATTCAGCTTTTGCTATAACCAAAGGAAACCTATATATCTACCTGTGCTGGTAAAAGCAAATCAATCTGGCAGTGTCAGTTGTTTTGTTATTGATGGGTTGCAATGAAATGAGACCTGAATTACTTGTGGTGCTTGTTTCACAGGAAAAATGAGTTTACGATAAGAAGGCCAGACATTGCCTAAAATGGGACTCATAAATTCGTTTCCTGAAGCAAAGGACTCACTAAAATGGATGCCTACTTTGTTCTTTTTCTGTGATTCACTTTCCGGGCAGAATCAATACATTCTTAGATTTCTTCCCTTACTTGCCTTGCTCATAAACCGGGGAACACCTGTGTAACCCAAACCTGAGCCTGTAGTCTTGGCTTTAAAACTCCTGGGGCCCAAAAAGGGATTTAAAGCCCTTGGCTGGGATGTGAGAACCCACATCCCAGCCTTCTTGCTTGAAGAGAATTTGGCTCGTGTAACCAAATTCCCTTAATAATCATCTATCCCTGGTGCAAAAACTTTGATTTTCATATTCCAGAGGAGTTATGTCTGAATAGTCTTAATTTACACACAAACACACCCCCACAAGCCCATGGCAATTAAGTTCTGAAGCACTTGGAAAAGCAATGCTTGCCCTAGTGAAAACACAGAAGCAGGAAAAGCTTCTTCCATGAAGTCATGGAGCAAGAATGGTGTGGTGAGGGGTGGCTGGGACTGAGAGTGCCACTCCCCACTGACATTCCTGCCCCCCCCCTTCGTCAGGGCACAGCCACACGTGTCCCCTCCTTGGGCATTGTCTCCTCAGCTGGGATCCGGCAGACAAATATAGGCATGGGGGAAAACTGCTGATGCCTTTAAGCAGTTATCAGCAGTGACCTTGAGACAGGGGCATATAAAGTCTGGACCAGGCAGAGTTGTGACACTTTCTGTGTGCTCTCCAGGGTGAGTACCAACCTCTCTCACTTTTAAGCGTGGGTGCTGTGCTCTAACACTGTACCATGGGTTTGATATGATTAAGGTTTTCGTGTGGCTTTAAGTTTTAGTGGTAGTATCAGTAAACAGCTAGCCTGTGGTAGTCACTGTAGGATGCTGCTTGAATGCTCAAATGGCAAGTACGTGTTTCTTCTCTAACATCAGTGCATTCATTTAACCAGCTGGAATAACCACTTAGGGAAGTGTCAGGTCCCTTGTAATTATGCATCTGAGTGAAATAATTAGCGAGTGCCTGCAAGCCATCTTTTCTGCCTTCTCTATCATCTGCAAGGGATGATGGCTTATGCAATTTGCAATTTTAAGCAGCTTGTTGATCCGAGGTGTTCTTTAATCCAGCCTGAGTTACAACCCTTGGAGCATCACTGGGCTGCCTTTCCAGGCCAGGCTGTGCTGTTGTGTTATCCCTGCCTGCCCTCAGTGCTACAGTCACTTCCAATAGCCCCAGCAAAGACAGACAAGGTCCCTTCTTTCCAAGTCTGAGTGCACCATCAAACTGCTGGTGGTCCTGGGCATGCCACTTCACTTTGTGTAACAATATCGGATTTCTACAGGGAGCAGGCGTTTTCAAGGATCTCCCACAGCTGACACACAAGGGCTGGCTCTTTTTGTTGTTAGCTACAGCAGGTTGAAAGGGAACACCTTTAGCTTTAGCCTTGTCTTTCCTGACTATTCTGCATTTTAAAAATAGTCCTGCATCCATAACAAAACAAAATTTCCCACTTCTTGTATCTGCCGATGGATTTGCCTCACTGAGTTCTGGGCACCCCCAAGGTGTGCTCTGCCTGGGCTCCAGCCTCTGCCATGACTCCAAACACCCAGGCTGCAGAAGGAAAAGGGGTTCTCTCCCAGCTGCCAGAATGCTGCTTTACACCATAACATACTTGCCATAGTGGTCCATCCTGAATATGACGGGGGGAAAGGAAGAGATAAGAAGGTGATAGCTGAGGAACTGTCCCTGGGAGGTCTGCAAATGGAGCCAGGTTGCACAAAAGTGATTCAGAACACTTTATTGTATTCTAGGACTAGTGAGAACCTGCCCTGAGTCCTAGAGATTAACACTGGAGTAGCCCCTCTGGCATTTGCATGTTTAATGTGAAATGACACTCACGTGCTCTAATGCTGTTCTGTTTAAATGAACTGATGTAATTTCATTGCTCCAATAGAGCTGAGACAGAGAGAGAGGGGCTCCTCCACTGAGTTGTGTCTCCAGCTGGTAATTTTGGTCAGTTCAGATGATGTTAAAATAATTGGTGATACTTGTGCTTATGTAGGTACTTAATATTTAAAAAGGTTAAGGTTTAAAAAATTACTTTAAAATCTAGAAAAAATTAAGGCTACTTCTGAGAAAGAAAATTTTTGCAACAAGACAGAAGGTATCAAGCTTTTACTGCAGCAGTGGGAGAGGGCTGGATGTAACACTTTGGCAACTCTGCTGTCTTAGGGCTTTATGTTCCCTAGGAGGAACATGTTGAAAAAAAAGCTGCCTTGGTTGATGAGAAGTTTTTATCTCTACCAGGATTTGGTTAGAAATAAATTGAATTAAATTTTGAAAGACTACAGTGTCTGTCTTGATAGGGGTCTTGAAAATTTATCCAGCTGCTCTGGATCTTGTACAGTAAATGCAATACAGGAAGAAGTTAAGGGTCACTTATACAGCTTTAAATAGTAATCAAATGGTGTCCTGACTTTAAAGAAAAAAATACCTGAAATTCTAAAATTGTGTGTGTACACCTTGTAGCAGTGGAACTTCGTTTTAGACATTCTCTGGACAGCACCCTGAGTAGTTTATATGTGCGTGTAAGTATTTATGTCTGTAAAAAAAACCCCAAAACTAAACAAAACAAAAACCACCCTACGTATCTGTTTGATCATTTTAGAGAGAAAAACCAATTTAATTACTTGGCAGTACAAATGCAGCAAATTAGTCTCACTGAGACCCATGTCCCCTGCCCTCTCTTTCATGAAAAAAAGACTCCTAAACACTGTGCCCTTGTCATTTGAGAAAACAAGTGTATGTATTAAGCTGAACTAATAAACTCGAAGCAATCTAAAAACATATGAAGCCCTTGCACCAATTCTGCAGATACCCTTGCCCTCGGCCGTGCCCTGCTGCTGGGAGATGCCCAGCCTGGTGAATTGGGAGGGAGCAGCAACCTGGGAAGCTGCACCAGCACAGGACCTCCTGGAGCCATGTCAGTCCTGTTTTTATTGACAGGCCAGTTCCTCAATCAGAGAAGTGCAGGGAGCAGAGCTGTTTCCACTCCAGTGCTGACTTTCTGCAGTGAGAGCGAGGGCATTTATCCACGCAGCTTTGCAGCAGTGAAGTCTTGCTCCTTGTTTCCCAGAAAACGCCTGCCTGAGACGGTGCTTGAATCGGCTGAGTGGCACAGCCCCAGGGAGACCTGCAGGAGAGCATGCCTTTGCTCCAGGCGATTTTGAAAGGGACCAGAAGAGGCCCCTGCTAAGTGGTTTTTAAAATCACAGCTTCAAGTGGTCCCTCCTGCTCTTAAGCACCATTTGTACCACAAAGAGAAAAAAATCCTCCTGTGGAGGTAACTGTGACCAATGTGGAGGTTTAGAACACTTCAAGACTTGGCTGACTTTTAATAAACTGAGCCAAGGAAGGGTTTAACTAAAGGTGCAATATAGTCCCAAATCTGTGTTAGGTATTTGCATTTAACATTAATCATCCCTTTGATCAGCCACCTGCCATGTTATGCTGAGCATTTTATACTGCCTGATATTGTTCACAAAATAGACAATTGTTCGGGGTTTTTTTCACCCTCTTTCTTTGGTAGACTGGGTGCCTTTCTTTTTCCTCTGTGAGCTGTGCCACCTTGAACCCTTGCCAAGATGATGGTCGATATGACAGAGTTTGGGGAGGCTGCTCCCTACCTCCGAAAGAGTGAGAAGGAGCTGATGAAGGCTCAGACCGTTGCCTTCGATGGTGAGTTGCAGGACCCTTTGTGCTGCCAGGGGCTGGTTCAGAGGGATAAGGGTTACATACAAATGTAGTCAAAGAAATGCAGAGCAAGGCAGGATGGAAAGCCTCCGTTGTCACTGCTGTGCTGCTGCTGTTGGAGGTAGCTGGCTCAACCAAGTTTGGGTTCCTTTATTATGCAAAGCCATTAAAAACTCCCAGATAGTAAAAATTAAAAATAATCTATGGCAAGTCATTGTTTATCTAGATTTAGAAGCAAGATGTATTGGTCCTGCTCTGCTAAAAGGGGGATCATCTTTCTGTCAGTTTTAGAGAAAAACAACAGACACTGATGTTTCTGTAATGAGAGATTCTGTGGCCTGACTAGATGTCTTATTTGTTCTGCAGCCTGTATGATAATGTGATGTTAGCTTTTAGTGTCTCATAATTTATTTTTCATTAAATGGGTTTCTATGAGCCCTGAGGTTTAGTAGTAAGTGTGAATCTATCAATAACTGCGGCCTTTCACTCTTCACAACAGTTGCTGTAACTAAAGGCCTAAAGTCTCGTGCAGCTGCTCCAAACTCTGAAAAGGCACATACATAACTCAATGTGAGTTATTAATATTGCTGTTCTTCAACACAAATCTCAGAAGAATGTGAAGGAATAAGGTTAAATCTGATAGCTGGCAGTTAAATAATGTGGGCTGGATTCCTTGAGCAGTTTGAAATTCTCTGTGTGACTTTTTAGAAAACGCCTTAATTTGGGCTTGGATCTCAGTTCTTCCATCTGCACACTGGTGATAATGATTATGGATTTCCCATGGAGGCTGAGGCTTAGCCAGCATTTGTGAAATATTTTGACACCTTGTGCTGGAAGGATCTAGAGGAAGCCGAGCATTAGTTTCAAAGGAAGACAACATTTGTGAGCCCTATGCCTTCTGCTTCATCAGGCATCTTCCCAGCACTGCCAATCTGCTGCAGTCCCAGAGGTTTTGTGTCGCTTCTACAGAAAAATAATCTAGCAATCTCACTTAGCTAGGCATGGTGTTGCTGTTTGATGCAAGGCTGTGAACCCTCAGTCTTCTTAATTTCACAGGGAAGAAGAAATGTTGGGTTCCTGATGAGAAGAAAGCTTACGTTGAAGCTGAAATTACAGAGAGCAGCGAAGGCAAAGTGACCGTGCAGACAACGGATGGAAGGGTACAAAACTGGTTTTGTCTGATATGTGGCTAACAAGTCCGGAGCTGCAAGCTACAGAATTGTCCTGGTTTCAGCTCAGTTGCCTGTTTCATGAAAAGGGCTGTGGATGGGGAGCCTCAGTAACTGATGCCAGCTCAGGATAGGATAACACAGGAAAAACCACCAAGGGAAAAGCAGAAATGCAGTGATGGGTGGGCGAGCATCAGCCACCGCACAGCCAGGGCGAGCTGTGACTGGAGGTTTGCAACCAGCCAGTTCTGGTTTGGTCCCCAGAGCTAAAAACCCAGGCTCTAGCCAAATTTCATGGCTTCTTTTGGAGCCACACCATCTTGCTTCTTGCTTTTATCATCTCAGCCTTCCCCTGCTCTTCTGATGCCTGTGCAAACACACAGTATTGTGCACGTAAGCAGGGATTGACCTGGAGAACTTCCCTCTGCTGGGGGAAAAATATGTTGTTTTCTCCTGTGAGGTGTATGAAGCAACAGAAAATCTCAGTGTCTTCCAGTGTTGCTGTATTTGCTTGTCTTTGCAGACCTTGACTATAAAAGAAGATGACGTGCAGACAATGAACCCTCCCAAATTCGACATGATCGAGGACATGTCTATGCTGACCCACCTGAACGAGGCGTCCGTGCTGTACAACCTGCGGAAGCGCTACAGCAACTGGATGATCTATGTAAGGGCCACTGCAGGGGTAGATTTAGCGACCTGCATTTCAAGTGCTGACATCGTGTTTGAACGTGTTGTGTTCTTCAGGTTGGTTTTACAGCTCTGATAAGTCACAAAAGTGAGGGTCTTGCTCTTCACTTCAAGAAAGATGCTGCTTGGAGCTAGCTGAATACAGATAGACAAAACTGAATGAATAAGATGGTGCCTGGCTCCTTGGTTTTGCTTGCTTGCCTAGGAAAGGGGTGGTGTGGGACATCATTCTTCAGTCAAGGTGTTGGGGAGACCCAGTTTATTTTTCATCTTCTAACATTAATCCATTTCAACACCAGCCACGGGGATTTCATTATTAAGAAACAATGCCTCAAGCTTAGAGTTCTTTACACACACAAGTTCTTTAAAGTAGGAGCCTTACTTCAGTAGCTATATTCCCTTCATTTTCAGTGCTAACATCTGTCTTGTTTCACTCTGGCTTTTTCCCTTGTTCTGTATCTTCCCCATGACATCATGAGTTTCTGTCAACACCAGAACATGCATTAGTAGCATCTAATTTTACAGGGCCAGAATTTTGCTCTCAGTTAGCTGCATTCAATTGAATTTGAAATCAATCAAAGGAATCCATTGATTTTCCAGCCAATCCCTGCTCTGGTTTTTGGTGTTCATCAGAAGAGCAAATCCAACAAAACCCATTTAAATTCTAATTTTCAGACATTTTCTGTGTTTCTCTAACAACCCCTGTATGGACACGTAGGGCCTAAAGCATAGCTTTGTTTGCAGATCAGTATAGGTACAAAATTAAACTGGCATCTTGCCTTAATCTGTTTACTGGTAGGAGTTTATTCTTTGTCTTTCTAGAAAACAGGACTGAGGAATCATGCCAAGGCTGTTCAGGAGCATGTCCTAGTGCTATTTTTAGTGGAAGGGACTTGGATTTCACCTGAAACTTTTAGAACTTAATTGCGCTCATTAATCTATGTGCATATAGTGATTGTGCCCATATGATGACTGGGTGTCTTTGAAGATTTTGCCCCAAGCTGGGTTAAGTATTTGAAAAGTTACCAGCTGACACCAATTCCCTGGGGTTACAACTCAAAGCTCATTCTTCCTCAGAGTGACCAGGCCCCAGCAAACTGATGTATATCATTCAAAGAGCAACTATAAAGAGACTTTTACCAATCTGGCAGCTCCAAAAGCTGAAAAAAAGTTCCGCAGCTTTGGGGTACAACACTGTGAAGTGGTTTTCTCTTTGAACGCCCACCAGAAATCGTCTCGAGGTTCTTGCATTAAATTAATAATGGGAGGTTGTTTCTCCTCCTAAAAATGGAGTTCAAACAGGGAAGCTGTAACTTTCCACTGCAGTGTCTGTTTTCAAGAGGAAACAACTGTCATGGAGTAGCAAGGCACAAAATCAGACACAAGTCTATTTGCTGCTCCTTTGTTTTACCGGAGGGGATGTTTCCATTTCTGGTTGACACCTCAAAACCACTTTTCTGCTTTTGAAAACTGTTCAGTATCTGTAGTTGTGGTACAAATTGCAATTAGGAAGTCACTTAGCAGTACAGTAGCTTCAGAGATTCAGAAAGTCTGAAATTCAAGTCAGAATTCAAACCAAATCAGCACCTGGCAATGCCACATCGTGCTTGGTTAACCAAGAGTTTTTGCCTTATCTCTTGAGTGAATTTTTTCACTCTGGTTTTGTGTCACTCTCTAGACGTATTCTGGTTTATTCTGTGTGACCATAAATCCCTACAAGTGGTTGCCGGTCTACAAACCGGAGGTTGTTGCTGCGTACAAAGGCAAGCGGCGCTCGGAGGCTCCTCCCCACATCTTCTCCATCGCTGACAACGCGTACCACGACATGCTGCGGAGTAAGTGCCACTGCCTGCCTTCACACCGGCTGTCGCCTCCTTGGGCTGGAGGGAACTGTGTGACAGCTTTTGCAGCATGTAACAAACAGGAAAACAGTCCGCAAGCAACAGGGGCTTGGCAGTCTGTGATGATTTTATAGATGTATGCGTATGTGTACACTCATTTTGTTTTTAAACTGCCCTGCCTGTTCCTGTGGTACCTCTGGTGACTGTCTGAGGGGTGCACAGATTTAGCTGTCTGATCCGAGCGAATCCATCAGTTCGCAACAGAAACGGGGCCAAGTCCCAAAGGTCTGTTAGTGCTTTCCCAAACTCAAAAATAAGCCTACAGCCAGTTTATGCTCCATATAATGACGCTGGTAAGATGTGTGCATTCCAAGGCCAGTGAAGGCAAGCTCTGTGGGGTGCTGTGAGCACATTGCTGGCGTGAACCTGACCCGTGGCAGTGTCGCAGCGGCTGCCGTGGGTCCGGGCACCAATCCTGTGGCGGCAAACTCCAGATTTCCCTGGGAAATTTCCTCGCCCTGACCCTCGAGCTACTGGGAAAAAAAGAGTTTATCAGCAGAGGGCAGCAGCGATGTGCTCACACCAGGTGCTGCGAGGCAGCAGGTTAAATCCAAAAGAGACTTGACCAGAACACATCCTGCTGTCCCTTGGTTTTCATAAAATGGAAAGCACCTCAGCTGTGACGGGACAAAAAGCACCGGGCAGAGGGAATGTGTGCGTGGCTGCGAAGAAATGCTCTTTTATCAGATAAGGCCGCTCAACATGTAGCCTGCCATGATGACTGGAATTATAAAAAGAAAAGAGGAATTTAGACTCAATGACTTGGGAAGCTGCCATGATTTAGCATTTGCTGAAGTTGATTAATAATATATTAGGGTTGCAGAGTGTTCTAATAAATGCTTGTTTCTGATCAGGCAATTAGGCGTGGACAATAGGCTGCTTTATTCCAGCAGCATGGCCAACTGAAGAGGAGTACACATGCATTTTAAGGAACAGCCTGTGAAAAAAGAGCAAAATTACTTGGGTTGGTCTAATATCGCAGGGGCAAAAAGGTCAGATGTGAGCAAAGACACACTCAGGCATAAGAGGATAAATGTTTTGAGAACAGGAAATTGTTTTCTTTATTATAGTTTCCCAGACACAGATGAACGTGTACAACTGACAGGTATTTAATACCAATTTGAGCAAAACACAAGAGTAGGATTCAGGGCAGGGCTGGAACTTGCACTTCTGGAAATCATTCTAAATTATACTAGTTTTTATCTGTCTTTGCTTCATGTGATTCTCTCCTGTCCTTGCATGACTGATTCTGGTTCTCATTTGCAATTATAATAAGTGATTTGTACACCCTACTAAGTTTGTCTCTTCTTTTTTCCCCTCTCCACAGATCGGGAGAATCAGTCTATGCTGATCACGTAAGTGCTTCTTATTTGACTGATTTGAGACTCTGTTGCTGTGAAAAACTTTGAAGAAAAAACCCTGATAAAATACAAGTTGACTCTTAAAATCTCAGCTGAATTGCCTAGAACTTGATTCAAGCCGAGTAACAGACAATTTGGCCATCTGATGGTTAACTTGACCTCCATGAGAAAGGAGTAGCTAAAGGTTTGATGGAGCCTAGCCCATTTCTGGTCCTCATCTGGTGAACATTGCAGGTAGGCATGAAAACTCAGCAGGCAATTAAAACAGCTCCTTGCAGGATTAGTCTTTCTGTGGCTGTCCTCTCGGACACAGAGGACTCCTTCTGTTCAGTGTGGTTACTCTTGCTGAAAGTTATATTTCAGAGTGTTGGGTAGATGCATCTAAAGAGAGGGAGATGACCAAGGTAGAAAAGAGGAGGTGTGACATTTACTGGCAAAGATGGAGAAAAGATGGAGACTTGGGGGTCTCTACAATGTTACATGTACTCTTGGGTAATGTTGGCAAATTACTGCAGCTTTCCTCTACTTTTTCTAGCTCACTAACTGTATATAGGTATACCCCAGATGGTCAGTCTGGATGTTTGTAATAAAACTTCATGCCCCTAAAAGAAGCTCAGCGTAGCGTGGGTTTGTACGGGACTTCTGAGCTCAGCTGTGTGAAGAACGAGTTACTGCTGTCATAGGACTGCACCTCTTCATTCATTCAATTTGATGTGACTTCCACAGAAATGGCTCGGCAACAGGCTGCAGATACCTGAGTCAGTGAGGCTGAGAACAGCTTTGAGGGGAGGAGCTGGCTGGACAGGGTTTAAAAGGATGAGTTGCAGCTGTCTGAGCAATGTCTGTGTTCTCTTCCCCCTTCCTCTAGCGGAGAATCCGGTGCTGGCAAGACTGTCAACACAAAACGAGTCATCCAGTACTTCGCCACAGTGGCAGCCCTGGGTGAAACTGGGAAAAAGAATGTAAGTCTGCGGGTGGCTGACTCATTTGAGGCTCCCAAGGTTCCTTTCTTGTGTGCAACTAACCTCACGAGTCTGCAGTACTGATATCATGCTGTTCTGAGGGTATAAAGGCAATGCACTCATGAACTTGCCACACTCCAGATGGAGCAGAAACACCACTTCTGGCTCTGGACAGATGCTTGTTGCTGCCACTTTTTATTTTTTTCTCCCCAGGAGTTTCAATTTTTGTATGTGATAAATGTCCTTCTGATTGTGTTAAAGCTGGCCAAAAGATGGGGAGACTGTAAAGAATAAGAAATTTTATTTTTTTCAAATGGAAAATACACTTCAAAGAGGCTAGGATTATAACTTCTCATCAAAATGTCTGTTTTGTTGAAAGCTTTTTCGTACACAAAAAAAAAGGATTGTTTTGACAAAAGATGCTTTTTCAATCAGCTTTTCTGCATTTCTGTTTGGATAAGTGCTGTTCTGCTTATAAGTGCTCTCTAAGCTTACAATGAGTACTGTATTCATGCTGCTTTTTATCTTGTGTTGCTATGAGCTTCTTTGCTATGAGCTTCATTGCACTTGAAGGGTTCAGTGCTCTTTTGTGGTGAATTAACTGATTCCTATGAACGGTATTTATAAGGCCAAAATTTCAGCCGTGCTTCAAGTCTGTGTGCAGAACTCACGTCATCAAAACCTAATATATGTTCTCCTGAGGGCTGCAAGGCTTTCTTAACAAATGCTTGAGAGCCAGCTTCCTGCATGCAATGAGGCTGGTGCTCATCATGGTGTCTAAAACCTGGTGTGCTCATGCAACAATTCTGCTCCTACCCCTAGCTTGTTGCTTTAACTTCTGCTGCAGAAATCTACCTGGTTTGGTCTGGAAATGTCCCATGATGAACCAAAACACCAACTAAGTGAACAGAGAAAAGAGGCTGCTGCCAGGTGGCAAGAATAAAAGAGTGTAAATGCAAACAGACAAGTTCTAGGCAATAAGATCGTGCTAGACTAGAACTTTTGGATTATTTGGGGGAAAAAAAAAGGGTGATGACAATGAAAATTAAATGCAACCTGAGCTGATAAACTACATGAAACATCTTCCAGCTGCAACATCTGGTTTTGCACCATTATGATGTATGGTGAATGCAAAGTAACAGCCACATATGCTTTTTGAAGGCTTCAAAAAGCACTGCTGGTGTGTTGGTGCCCACGAGACAGCTAACCTTGCTAATTGTTATCTTTTGTACTGTTCTCTGTGTTAATATTCACATTCTCTCTTTTCTCTCCATTGTGTTCCTATTTTTTCAGCAACCAGCCACGAAAACTGGGGTAAGTCATCAGCTTTGCTATTTTATTTTTTCCTTGTAAAATTGATGTTGGGCTCTGTCAGATGTGTCACGAGCCTCAGCATTCCACTTTGTGCAGTTCCCGGGTGAACGATGAATGATCCCCGGAGCTCCAGCAGGAAAAGTCATTCACTTCCCAAACTGAACTCTATGCCAGCAACAGTTAAAGCTTTTCTCATCTCCAAAAATCCCAAATGTTACAAGCTCCGAGTGCTTTTAAATCAAATGCATTCTAGTGCTCGTCACTGTCTTCAGTAGTCCCTCTCCTACACACGTTCCTCATTGCTCGGATGTCCCCACATGCTCCCCAGTACACTCGATGATTTCTTTCTCATGCAGATGGCACAAGATATAAATCTACAAAGCCAAACAGTAGGGAGCAGCAGAATGTTCGAGGCCTTTTAAGCGCTCATAATTGACTGATGGTCTCGCTGTTCTGCCATTCACACTGCGCCGACCCTGGGGTGAAGCTGAATAAATCACTTTGCTACAGAGGCTCCACTCTCTAAGTGAATGCATGGCTGAGTTAGAGCTGACAGCTGAGTCTGTGGCCTGTAGGTTTCTCAATAGTATTTCAACCTTGATTTCCAGGGAACCTTGGAGGATCAAATCATTCAAGCAAACCCAGCCCTAGAAGCTTTTGGAAATGCCAAAACCCTGCGAAACGACAATTCCTCACGTTTCGTAAGTCTGCAGCATAATCTAGAGATGTCTTTTTCAAAAATGGCCAGTTAATAACACCTGTGTCATAATCCCTTCATAGATTGCATTTTGCCCACTAAAATTATTGGATTTCTGCAGAGTGGAAGAATGACATAGTAGGATCTAACAAAAAAACCCTACTGAAATGATTAAAAATAAATAGAAACAAAGAAAGATCAAGCTTGAATAATTCTTTAAAGTGTTTGAATTGTTTAAAATGAACAGAAGACAAGCAAAGCCCAGTTTTAGGAAGCCCTTTGAACAGCAATGGTAGGTCTTCCCTAGAACTGCCTCTGCATTATTTTCCTACCCTTTTTATCATTAGCCTGTCTTTCCCCCTTTCTATAGTAGCTGTACTTTGCCACTAAGAGTCAGAAATCTGTCCCTGTTCTCTCCCACATCCTCCCCTGTGCAGACCAGCCCTGCAGCAGTGCTCCTACCCTTGAGCCATTACATTTGCCTTTTTGGCTCAGTAAGCTGTCCCTGCTGTGCTGCCGTCACCTTGGGGCTCTCCTCCTCTCCATCAGGTTTGCAGGAGAGCAATCCTCTTGGGAGCTCTGCCTCTGCCACATTTGGTTGACATCGTCTCAGACATCCAAAAGGAATGGCATGAGGATGACAAGCCTGAGTTTGGAGCCCATGCTTCCCTAACAAATCCTATTAAAAATTACTTTGGAAGGGGTGTAGAGGATCAGAGGTTGTAAGCATATGTAAAGCTACACAATTGTATAAGGAGCTTGCCAGCTGGAGTGGAAATTAATTATTTTTAAAAGTTCATGTGTTTGAGTATGAGAAACTAAACAAAAACTACAAAATTTTTATGAATTGGGAGGGATGGATACGTAAGTTTAACGGGCAAAGCTGTGTAAAATCACAGCACTCTTCTGACATAAGTAATTGCATGTAAGTTAGGACTGCAGATGAGGAGAAGCCAAAAAAAGAAGGCTGTGTGTCTTAAGCCCAGGCTTATTGCTCTGAGTCCTGCGTTACAGTAAACCTGCTTCATGCAACTGGAAGCCATGTGCTTAGCCTTGCAGATAAGTACACTGTTATCCTTCCTCCACAAGCAGATTACATAGCTCTGTGTACAGATTTAGGCTTGGAAGACAGTAATATCATTGTTCGATATTCTTCATTGAAAATATGCCTGTACATAGCCAAGGAGTTGGCATAAACTGATTCTTTGGGCCAAATGATTGCCTTCAAGCAGCATCCTTTGTTTCCCTCTGTGTATACTGTATGCACTAATTAGAATATTCTTCTGTGTGAATTAGGGTAAATTTATCCGAATCCATTTTGGAACTACAGGCAAGCTGTCATCTGCTGATATTGAGATTTGTAAGCAGCAAACTCCCTCCTTTTAAAAAATACAATTGCTCATCTGAAAGCTGTGAGAGCCTTTCTCACTGAATTTTCCTTTGTGCAACTAGATTTACTGGAAAAATCCCGAGTGATTTTCCAGCAACCTGGTGAAAGAGACTATCACATCTTCTACCAAATCCTGTCAGGAAAGAAACCGGAGTTACTAGGTAAGCATTGTGTGGATCCACAGCTTTTAAGAACCCAAAACTGAATAGATAGTGAATAAGAAGGGGTCAGGGGGCAAACCCATGTGCAGAAAGGCCCTTATGCTTCTGCTTGATGAAACTGAACTTCCACTGTCAAATACAGTCTTTTAGAGATGCTGTTCCCGTGGCAGCAGCAGAGACCACTTTTCTCATATTACAGATTAATCTAATGGGAGTAAGACTCAGGCAGGACTTTTAAAACATAGCACTATAAAAGCAAAAAGTGTCACACTGAATTTGTGTAACCCAAGGTCTCAAAATATCTGGAAAATGCTATGCCTCCAAAAGCACTTGTGATGATAAAACTTTAATTATCCAGATTTTCACATATAATAATATTTGCTTATAGGTCCATCAAGAAAAGCTAGTTTCCTCTTTCTGCCCCAAGTGATAAAACTGGCATCCCAGCATGTCATGTAGCAGGGGAGAATATTCAAAGCTGCCTGCTGCTGATTATGTGGCGATTACCCCTTTCAAGTTTCCCCTGGCTCAGTGTGGTCCCACAGACCCGCTGGAGAAGGGCAGAGAGGGGCCGAGATCCCTCTGCTCCCATCTCCTAATGCTTTGAATAAAACGTTCACTGGTTATTTAAGTGATGTGGTTTGCTGACTTCAGTTTGTGCTCTGAAGGAACGCATTTTGTAAAATACGTTGGAGAGTCACTTCATTGCTCTTCTAAACTCCCACTAAGCCATAGCAATCATAATCTCTTTTGAAGTCTTATTATCCTGACAGTGCACGGTCAAGTCCCTAACACTCTAAGCTTTACGTGGCCTAATTAATGACGATTACAGGAAAGATTTCAAGGAAGCTTTGCACTGAGATTCCTGTGAGAATCCCTGTGCTGGGAAAATGCTCTATTTCTCATAAACCCTCTGTATACTCCACAACAGCTCACGCCTTTCTGGCCAGCAGGAGCATGTCTGTAGGCTCTTGAAGAGGCTGAAACCAACAGGGACTTGTGTTTTGTAGACACAAAATGTATGTGCTTGTATACAAACACATCTGTATCTAAATATGGATAAGTAAAAATATCAGTAATTATGGACAAGGATAACTATGGATAAATTTAGATATATCATAGTGACTACATAGCAGAGTAAGGGTTAAAGAGAATAAGATTTCATATAAACACATAGTGATAGACATATATTTACATACACACATATTTAGACATGCAGGGTGTGTGTCTGCATATAACAGATTGAAATCTAGACCAAACCTCAGTCTGATGAATGTGGGTGAAACTTACAGTTGATTTAAGGAAGCAGGACTCTGCCTGTACTTTTGGAGCCAGCTAGCTTTGTAGAAAATAACTCTGCATTTTTGGGTTTTCATATGAAGGAAAGACAAGAGATGGAGCAAGCCATATTCTGACTTGTTTATCAAAAGACAGGTGTCCTCTGCAAAGACTGCTGGAAGTCACTGTTCTGTGAGTCTGTTATAAGAAAGGGAAGCCATGCCCATACTCCCTGTCTTGGATCATACTAAAATATTTTTCTCCTCTCTATTTAGGTGGGATTTTTATCCCTAAAGGCATGCAAGGCAGAAAGTAGGACTATACAGGAAATTATGAGCTCAATATACTGCAATACATGCTTAATAGATGTGTATGCACAATAGATGTTAATATGCAGTATTTCCATATTCTTTTTATTCACACTTTCTCTATGTCTTCAGACTAACATAGTAGAATAAGAGAGTTGGTTTCTGCCCTGCAGTTATTAAAATAAAAACAGCAAAACAACTCAGTAGTGCAGAGACAAATATAGGTTACAGTTGATTTTTCCACCTCCATTTTTGAGGATAACCTGAATGGATGGCAGTTTTGACCTTGGCAGTTCTTTTACAGATATGCTACTGATCTCTACCAACCCATATGACTACCACTTCTGCTCTCAAGGAGTAGTTACAGTGGACAACTTGGATGATGGAGAAGAATTGTTGGCAACAGATGTAAGTCTGTATGGGTTTGAGTTTGGGTTTCCTAGATCAGGGGAGGAAGACTGCTGGGAGGAGCCTAACTTCTGTCACTGAAGCTATTGGACTGAAGCAAAAGCAGGAATGGGTCTTAACTGCGTTCAGACTGTGAAGCACAGGGTCTGGTAAAGGGTTACGCTTTTGAATCTGGCCTTGCTCCACGTAATGTCCATCTTTTATAATTCTTATATATAAAATGCTAGATGAAGAGAGCTCTGCCCTGGTTCCCCTGCCACTGCTGGGTCTTCAGGGTGTTCCAGTGGCTGCTTTGGGTGATAACACCCCTTGGCAGGATAGTAATATCTGCCATGCAAAGGTAGATTGTGGGGCTGCAAAACACTACTGCTTTTGCACAGGGAAGTGACAAAATATCCATGTTCCCTTTTCACAGCAAGCCATGGACATCTTGGGATTTGTGCCCGACGAGAAGGCTGGTTCCTACAAGCTCACAGGTGCCATCATGCACTTTGGGAATATGAAATTCAAGCAAAGACCCAGAGAAGAGCAGGCAGAGGCTGATGGCACTGAAAGTAAGAATAACACCTAAAATTACTCCTCAGCTTCAAAAGTCTGGCCTGTACCAGGCACTGTGCTGAGGAAGCTGCAGCCTGTTTGCTTTGTTCTCGCACACTGTAGCTCCCGATCAGCCAAGAGTGCTGTATTTGTAACAGGCTTGCTCAGTGATGGATGACCTTACTCAGCAGGAGATGAACAGACACAGTCAGACGAACAGGATCAAATTCCGTTTTTGAGACCATTTGCACAAAATGGTTGTGAAATGTTGCTGCCTTAACTTTCTCTTTCATGACTTCAGGTCTTTCTTCTTTACTTTCTCTTGCACCTGAAACTGTCCATAACCAGTGTGGAGATATGATCTTTTCTCTAAACTTGAAGAGTTTTTTAAGTAAGATTCTTGCAGCAACTGGGGTATAAAGTAGTTAGATGACCAATCATAAGGGAAAGTACAGGCATACCTAACACAAATCATTAAGAAACCAAGATCTTTATCCAATTTGTCTTTGGAAGTGGATGTGCTGAATTTTTTTTTTCTAGCTGGGCATGTTTCCATGTAGAAGTTTAAAGCCAGTTGAAACCCTGTTTCTCTTGACCAGGTGCTGACAAAGCCGCCTACCTGATGGGAATCAACTCCTCTGATTTGATTAAGGGTTTGTTGCACCCGAGAGTGAAAGTTGGCAACGAGTA
Organism: Edolisoma coerulescens; assembly: GCA_013397115.1. Classification (NCBI taxonomy): domain Eukaryota; kingdom Metazoa; phylum Chordata; class Aves; order Passeriformes; family Campephagidae; genus Edolisoma; species Edolisoma coerulescens. The sequence continues at coordinate 78,851 of VWZW01004865.1, read as the reverse complement.
TGTGACCAAAGGTCAAAGTGTTGAACAGGTAAGGAGATGCTTTCAGGATATCTGAACACCTGTCCTGCAAGCCTTGAGGATTTGCCTGTAACATCTCAGAGAGACAGGCAGCTGCTGGAAATATTAACAGGAGTCTCTAGTACCTGTTCTCATTTTATATCCCTAGTCTTGGGGGAATGCATGGTGAAATTGAGGGAAACTGGTGAAGAGATTGACAAAGGAATATAATTAAGCCAGCACTGCTTTTGATAGAATTGGTTTTTTGATGTGTTAGCAGCAGCCACTCCAGGAAACAGGTGCAGTAAAACCGCATGGGGATCGATGGCTAATTCTGGATGAGAATAGTTACCTAGAAGAGTTGAGCCATGGATTATTTATTCACTCATCACTCATTCATTATTCATGTAATTTTAATCTCTGTGTGACCTCAATCAGCTAAAGGCAATATCCACTTAAAGTTATCTCTTAATTTACGGGAAAAAAAGTCCTTGGGTTGCTATGCTACAGCTGTAGCAATATTGTAGAAGATGCTGCAGCATTTTGGTTACAATAAAAGATGCTGTTTGAAGACAGCCTGTGGTACAGGCTCAGAAACTAGAAAACTGCTACAGAGAGGTCTATCCTAATGGTGTGGATGTGCATAGGATAAAGAAGAGACTTTAGACAGACTTTTCCTATTGCCTGCTCATGCTGTAGCATCCCCCAAAAATTAGAAGCAAATGTCAGTTAACAACTTGAGCACAGACCTCCACCCTAGTCTGGCAGTAGCTCTGGACACCATAACTGGCATCTGGCCTGTGAGCTTTCTGATACCTTACTTCTGCAGAAATATAATGGATTAAATCCTTTGGAACTTGCTGTCCAGCTGTTTCCCAAGATGTACTTTGCGAGCACTTTACGTATATGTTAGTAGACATTCATATATTTAGCAGTGGTTTGAACAAAATTCAGCAGAGATAAGAGGAGAAGCTGTGTGTTGTATTAACTATGCCTTGGTGATTATACAAACCATTGGGAAATTTCGTTTAAACTGTAAACAGACATTGACATAGGCTGCTGCACCAAAATCCTTGTGTTCCACAGTGAATTTTGTTTCACACAGTGATATTCTGCAACATGTATTTTAGGTTCTGTATGCTGTAGGGGCCTTGTCTAAGGCCGTGTACGATCGAATGTTCAAATGGCTGGTGGTCCGTATCAACAAGACCTTGGACACTAAGCTGCCCAGACAGTTCTTCATTGGAGTCCTGGATATTGCTGGGTTTGAAATCTTTGATGTGAGTATTAATGTGTGAGGACTGGGCGGAAGGTCAAAAAAAATGCCAAGAGATAGCTCTTGGTTGGATGTTTCTCTTTCTAAATGAACAGAAGGCAAAGTGCTGAGAGAGCCATAAGGCAAATAGTGTACATGATTTCACGTGGGTGTTTCTCCATGAACAGATATAAAAACCACTTGGCTGGACATGCCAATAGCTCTGGAACAACATCTCATATGCTTTGGGCTGTAAACAGTTTCCTTCTTGCTGTTCCACCAAGTTAACTGTGATGCAAATGCTTCTTTTTTATCTCTTTCTGCAGTTTAACAGCTTTGAGCAGCTGTGCATCAATTACACTAATGAGAAACTGCAACAGTTTTTCAATCATCACATGTTTGTCCTGGAGCAAGAAGAGTATAAGAAGGAAGGCATTGAGTGGGTAGTTCATTGACTTTGGCATGGACCTGCAGGCCTGCATTGATCTAATCGAGAAGGTATGAACATGCCAAGGAGTACTTAATTGGTTTCATTCATGGTGCTCCCCTGGAGGTGTCCTCTTGGCCCAGTGAACAGAGTAGGATAAACAGCATGAAAAGTTTCTTGCCTTTCTACCTGCAATACAGAATCAAAGGAAAATCAGTGTTTGTGGCTACTCAGCTTTACCTTTGTAATTCTGCCTTACAGAGCCAACAGCAGCCAACAAGCCATAATTGGTTCTGTAACTGGTAATTTGTATGGCTGGATCATCTGCCCTGCTTTGCACTTTTATCTTTCTCTGTCCCTGCTGTTCCTCCATTTAGTCTGTGCCACATATACTTAACATCAAACTCTTCAGCTTTTCAGGGCAAATGCAATGTTTCAGTCTTGTGCTCTGGATGTCTCCCAGGAGGCTCCTCTTTCTCGCATTACATGCTGATGTGCAAAGTCCTTTGTGCTCTTTCTACCCTGAAAAGGCAAGAAACCTCTCACCACCTCCCCAGCATGGGATATGCCTTTCCTTTTCCCTTCTTTGTGAGTATTATGTGGTCCTGGACACAGCAGCTGTCCCCTGCTGTATAACCTCTCTTTGTATCTCTCTTTCTGCCGTGTTTTATGGTACAGCATCTAACCCTGCTGATCTGTGAAGAAACACGAAATTTTGCATCTTGCATTAGCAGGAAATTTGGAACAGCAGAAGTAGAAAGGCTGATTATTAAGTTGTCTTCTATTTGATCACTTTCTCGTTCAAGGGCAGGATATCTGTGCATGATCCTAATCCCTCAAAACCAGTCTGCCCAGTGCTATGAGGTTCGTTCATCTCTTCCTGAGACATGAATGAAAAAATACCAGCTGGTCCAGCTGCCCTGAAAGATAAATCAAACCCTTTCTGGAAGCCATCATAAAGCCTCCTAAGGCAGAAGTGACGTACTGAATAGTCAAAGGTGACATTCTGAATAGTCAAAGGGGTGGTTACTATTTTAACAGAATAGTCAAAGACTTCCTTCTCAGGTTGAGAAGAAATTTTGCAGGCTTCAAATTCCATCAGATAAAACTTACAGGCTGCATAGCCGCTGAAAGCAGGTAGCCTAAATATTTCCCAACAAAGGTGCTCTTAAATCCACAGCCACTGGGAATCCTGTCTATCCTCGAAGAGGAGTGCATGTTCCCGAAAGCTACAGATATGACATTCAAATCCAAACTCTACGACAACCATCTTGGCAAGTCACCCAACTTACAGAAGCCCAGGCCTGATAAGAAAAGGAAATATGAAGCTCACTTTGAACTCCTTCATTATGCTGGTGCAGTAAGTTTCTCTGCTGGCTGGTAGACTTGGTATCAGAGGTCTTCTAGGTGGGGTTTGGCTGTAGCACACAACATGGGAGGGTGGAAGGATGAAGAGGGGAAGAAAGGAACAGTGAGGAGTGAATGCAAATATCTACTCTCTCTGCACAAGTGTTGCAGCAGCGTAAGATGCCACCAGACTCCAGGACATCTGCTCATTAGATGCACAAATAGAATGAAATAAACTGAGGAGAGCTAGTGGTACTTTTGCTGGAAATATGCCTTTCTTTGCCTTTGTCACTTTTCCTGGAATCAGATGAAGACTAGTAATTAAACACCAGCAGAAGCATCTTAACTCTTCACCTCGATTTCCTGGAAAAATGAACTAATTTCTGTGTAACTCAAGGGATAGTTGAAAAAAAATGGCATCACGTTTTACTCATTTTATGACCGGTGTGCCAAATTAGCAAAAGGAAGGGTGGTTAGCTCTGATGTGGTGGTTCAGTTTACAGGTTCACTGGTGATGAGGTGAATGAGAACATAATCCAGTACTATGATACCTGAGCCAAAACTTGTCCAGTTTTGAAGTTCTCTTTTCAGACCAGATAGGCAGAAAGAATTTGAGAGGGTCACAGGAATTTTTTAATCAAACTATGATTGATAAGAAGCCTCAGCATAGCAGAACAGGAATTTACCTGATGCTGTTAATTTCAAATTATAATTGAGCATTAAGCTAATTTTGTATTTATTAAAAGAAATAATGCTGATCTTGGTACTTATCTGTAGTTGTTAATGTATTCAGCAAAAAAAATTAGAATTTCTATTCCCTTGTGGTACTGATAATGGAACATATTTTCCCACTAAACAGAGCTGTGGCAAACTCCTGGAGTTAGTTTGTAATCATTAAGATTCTGTTAGAAAACCCTAATTATTCCAGTGTAGAATGCTATTTTGAAGTCAAATTATTACTTGTGTGATTTATACTTCAGCATTTTTTAATAGGGCTCCTGGGACACCAATGCCATGTGGTATCTCCACAGATAACCAGATGGAGTCCATGAGAAGATGTAGGGACCAGATAGTTAGGAAGGGATGAGTGGGATCCACATGCTAATTATTTGGAAGAGAGGTTTGGGAATTAGGAAGCAGAGAACTGGAGGAGAAGTGATGAAAACCAGGGCAGCTGGTACTGCTCTGAGCACAGCTCTTCACAAAAAGTCATTGGCTTCAAGCCGAACCACAAAGAACTCCTGGCTGCTCTGAAGGGGAACATTTGCAACCTCTGGTTTGTTTTCAATGCCTTGCTGTAGGTTCCCTACAACATCATTGGGTGGCTTGAGAAGAACAAGGACCCGCTTAATGAAACCGTAGTAGGCATTTTCCAGAAATCATCCAACAAACTCCTGGCAAGCTTGTTTGAAAGCTACGTTGGTGCTGACAGCGGTAAGCAGAACCAGCTCACATGGGCTCTCTTTGGGTTCTGGGATGTGTGTTTGGGAATGAATTTCAGAAACTAAGCAATTCTCTCAACTGCAATTGCCTCAGTGCTAGATGAGGCAGTGACTAATTATTTAGATGTTCACAGCAGCTGTAGGAGTTTGCCAGTTGTAGGAAGGAGACCATTAACTCAGCTAGTTTGAATGTATAGTACCTCTGAGCAACTGTGGCAGGGAAAGCTGTGTTGTGAACAATCCAGTGGGAGTTTGAGCATGCAAGTGTTCAGATACGCAGCCAAGTGTTGCACAAAAGACTGGGTACATAAATGCCAACGAGAAAGAACAGCTCTTGTTTCTCATGCTGTAGTACTGCTTGCTAGCTCCCCTGAAATAAATAAGAAATACCATGTTTAAAAGAGAGTTTTGGAATATTTTATTGGATTAGTAGCAAGTACACACTGAAGGTACTGGAACACCATTCCACATTGGCCACAAGAGAAGGCTTTGCCAATGTCTTCCCTTTTGTTTGCTGCTGTTTTTTTATTTGACGGTGCACACTGTACTAATGTAAAATGTAATAACGCACATCTGGGGACATATTTAATCTCTATTGTTTACACAGAACTCTTTTATTTGTGAGAAGACAAGTAGCAAACATGCAGAAAATTGATCTGAAGTAAATAACTGGTATTCATTACAAAGATGTAGCTCTTATGTCCTGAAGTTGCAATCACTTATAGCCTGTTTATTAGCAACCTCATTTCAAGAGAGGCTCTTGTCATGAACCATGAAGCTTTCCTAGGAAGCAAGCAGGCTGAACACTTCGTAATTGGAACGAGATGGAGCTGAATGTAAATAACAAACATCCTGCCACGAGCAAATCCTTGCAAGTTGCTAACTGCCTATTTGCCTGTGGATATTCCTGTCTGTCAGAATACTACCTTGCTTTTCTTTGGTGTCAGGAGAAAGGAACAGCCTGTCCAGATTAGCCTTTTCCAGTCTCAGCAGTGTCACCTTCTGAAGGGGGGAAGGCTGTGGATAATTGCATCAAGCACATTGCACTCTTCACTTCTCCTCTTATGTTGACTCTTGTTGACAGGCGAGAGAATGACAGCCCTCCTGGGAATGATTGAATGGCCCACTCCTTAGAAAGCTGCAGCAATTGCTGTACATTTTTGGGTCATGTCTGGAACTTGTGAAACTTTGTAAAGGTCTTGTCAGAAACTAGCATTCCTTGGGAGGATCTGAGTGATTTTGACTCCAAAGTTTTAAGCAAAATTCAGGGGGTGCAAAGTTACTGTATCTAAAATTACAAGTATTTATTTCCCTCTGTTCTAGATAAATCTTACTTGCACAAGTTCAGAGTTTGCATAGCAGAGAATCAGTTTCTGTACAGTACAATGTGCACTATAAGTTTTCTGTAAGCGTTATTTTACTCTAAGTTTTTCTTTTTCTACATCATCCCACCCCATGGGGCTTTTAACGAACTACAAATTACTTTTGTTAGAAGTTATTTTTCTGCCTTATTCATATTTATGGGCTTTTCTACATAACAAGCGATGCAGTATAGATCTGAAATGCAAATGCAATCCAGAAGCTTACAGTGGTCTTTGACAAAATTCCTAACTATGGACAGAGAGCTGCAAATGTGTGATGCATCACACATGATGTTCAGAATGTCTTGTATAAAATTTGAGCAATCAGAGTCTTTTAGTCAAAGAGAGCAGCACTATTAAAATGGTCTGTTTTCCACACTCTGCCTGCACCCCTTACTGAGATAGAGATTTGTTTATGCTTCTTTTTTTCCTCCTTAGGTGACCAGGGTGGAGAAAAGAAGCGCAAGAAAGGTGCTTCTTTCCAAACAGTGTCCTCATTGCACAAGGTTTGTTACCTCTCCACACCTGGTGGTTTGAGTTAAGACAATGAGTTGAAGAAGAATGTTAAGGATTGTAATGGACAAGAAAAAAATGAAATCAGCATTGAAATTTGACTCATGGACAGGGTTATTGACCTTGGCTAAGGAAATGCACTGCTATTAAATCTGCATGTCAGGGGCCGCTCCATTTCATCATCTTGGAACAGTCAGGAGATTGTTCTTTTTACTGTGTTGGAGAAACTATCATAAAATGGTGCCAACAAGCTTTATCACTTATTTTGTGGCTTACAGCTTCATGCTTGTCTTTGGAACAGGAACTGATTACAAGTAATTTGCTAGTCCCTATCTGATTACTGCTTGTAATTGGATCCTAGGGTTAGAGCAGTCATGGAAGAAAAAAAGCTGTTGAATGAAGTGGCATAAAGCCTCTTTTTTCCTTAGTTATTCCCTTCTACTAGGACTGGCGTGTGCTCCAGTGGGTGGAAGCTGTCACTAGGATTGTGCCTGAGGAAAAATGGGGCTATTTACCATTTTTTTACCATTACTACCATTTCTGTAGGTAACATTGAGGAAGCTGTAATGTAGGTAAACCTCAGGTTGGGAAGGATGTAGCTATGCACTCGTCAAGTCACTTTATCTTGTTTGGAGATACTCCCCATGAAGGGAAATCACAGGAAATGGACAGCTGTATCTTACCAGCTGAAGAGGCATAAAAGTGTCTGAAGGAGCACTCAGACAATGATTAACAAGCCACAGACAGAAGTCCACCTTCCGGCACAAAAGCAGCTTTTAGCACCCAGCTTAGGTTGTTTGCTGTCCTGACTGGCGTATGAGAAATTTGCAGTTTGCACAGTTGTGCTGATAACGTTGCATTCTACCTCCCATGGTCTCCCTTTTCTACTTACTAGACAAAACACTTTCCCCAGAGCTTGGTGATCACTGAATGGTTGGCTTCTTCTGAGCTAGCTTGCTGTCTGCCAGGGACATGTCTGATTAAGACCAATAAAGGTAAAATGTTTGGCCAGGAGACAAAAACCTAGCCTTTATGAGGAACAGGTGGGAAAGGTGAGCTCTCCCTACTGAGTGGGGAAGTGACTAGGCAAAGATGCAGTTGGCTTTATAGAAATGCTCCACAGGATGATACTAAATCTTGCCTTGGGTTCTGAATTTCTGGGGTTGTAAGTAAAATACGTATCTTCTTTGCTAAAACTGATGTGGTATCCTACGATAATGTTAAATTGTACTTTGGTTTATTTGAACACATTTCTCTCTAATAATTTTGGTAAGCTTATAATTTTGTTGGAGAATTTTTAGAAAGATGAGCTTCTTAAATTTAACAACCAACAAACCGAAGAAATAATGATTGGAATTCCACTAAACCACTAAAGCTAATTATGTTTTTAATGTGTCTGTTCTAGGAAAATTTAAATAAGCTGATGACTAACCTAAAATCTACAGCCCCTCACTTTGTACGATGCATTATCCCCAATGAATCAAAAACTCCAGGTATGAAAAAGACAATAGTCTTAAAATTTTAGAATATTTAACTCTGTCATTCTATTACTTACTTCTGAGTCACCAGATTGTACTTAAATACTGTCTGTGCTTTTTACCTTATCCAATCATGTTGCTCTTTCAGGAGATGACATCTCACATTTTCCAGTTTCCTTGGGCAAATGAAGATGAAACCCTGTGGAGAAACTCCATTTAATTTAATAGCCTTGTTTTCCCCTGCAGGCGAAATGGATGCATTCCTTGTCTTGCATCAGCTCCGCTGTAATGGTGTCCTGGAAGGCATCCGCATTTGCCGGAAGGGTTTCCCAAACAGGGTGCTTTATGCTGACTTCAAACAAAGGTAATGCAGAGCCATCATGTCTCCTGTTCCGTTCAGGTTTATCTTCCTTTCAGTTTGGCTGACATGGAAGGCAGAATTCTGCTCTTCCTTGTGTCTGTGTAGATACAAAGCAGGAGATTACCCGGGGTGTTTTGGTTTGGGTTGGTTTTTTTTAAGTTCTGGGGGAAGAGGGAAAAAAACCAAAGCAGAATCTAGGCCAATTTTACACATTGCTTCTCTGTTATTAACAGGTACCGCATCCTGAATCCAGGAGCAATCCCAGAGGATAAGTTTGTGGATAGCAGAAAAGCTGCTGAAAAACTGATGGCATCTTTAGATGTTGACCATACCCAATATCGTTTTGGACACACCAAGGTAACCAGAAGAGACCATCATTGCTTCTGTAGAGAGAAAGGTGATAGATCTGGTATTTTATTTGCAGAATAGGACACTGCAATTTCTGGTGGTGGTGTTTAATAGAGATTTAATAATACAAGGAACCAGTAAAATGGCAGCAAAGTGATAGTAGGTTTTAAGCTGTGCTAGAGGAAATTTAACTCTCTGGCTCAAGTTCCCACAAAGCTTTTACTAGAGCAACTCTACAAGCAGACACAGCAGCAGCTGATGCTCCATGCCCCCCAGTAAAACAATAGCTCATTTAGGATAATATAGGTACATTCAAACATAGATGGACCACAAGAGCAGCTGCAGCTTTTGAAATGAGGCCGTGTGCAATTCTCACATGACCCCATTAGCAGGGATTTCTGGGAGTCAGGAGTTGTGGTTCAGCTGACCTACTTGGAACCCTGCCACAGCTGAAAGGTATTGTGGCAGTAAGATAGTTCGGCCTGTTCAAAACTGGGGAAATGAAACGCAGTTTTAAAACAACTCTGGAATTGTACAGTGAAGTCCCTGATGCAAGTAGTATTTGGCCCTCTATACTCTTCTAGTTTATAATGTGTCAATAAGAGTACCCTTCTGGACTATTTCAGCAAGGTCATTGTAGCTCTGATATAAATCCTTCATTGTGGGGAACTGACATCTGTGCATGTACCAGGTGTTCTTCAAGGCTGGTCTCTTGGGCCATCTAGAAGAAATGAGGGATGAGAGACTCGCAAAAATCCTGACGATGATCCAGGCAAGAGCACGTGGCAGATTGATGCGGATTGAGTTTCAGAAGATAGTGGAGCGCAGGTATGAAGGCACCCCCTTAAATCTTAGCAGATAATAGTAATTACCATTAAATTATAAGTTGAATAGAACCATTAATTACAGTCCCTAAGGCTATAGATAACCCCTAATTAAAAGCTTTAAGTGGATGTGTGATAAAAATAATAGCAATCGTATATTAGTTGCCTGCAGCTCTGGTTAAAATGAGATTTGGAAATTTTTTGCGTGTCCAAAATTAAAGAGGTCTGGAGGAAGTTTCTTGTATCTCTTGGAAATTAGTACAGGTTCCTAATATTGCTCAGAAAAAAACTATGAAACTGACTGAGAATGAAAACAAAACCCTCACTTTTTTCAATTCAGGCTAAGATTTAGGGAATTTTGTTTGTTTTCTCTTAAACCAGGGACGCCCTTCTTGTAATTCAGTGGAACATCCGTGCTTTTATGGCTGTCAAGAATTGGCCTTGGATGAAGCTTTTCTTTAAGATCAAGCCTCTTCTGAAGTCTGCAGAAACTGAAAAGGAGATGGCCAATATGAAGGAAGAATTCCTGAAACTGAAGGAGGCCCTGGAAAAATCTGAAGCCCGGAGAAAGGAACTTGAGGAAAAGCAAGTCTCTTTAGTTCAGGAAAAAAATGATTTGCTTCTCCAGCTCCAAGCTGTGAGTGGACACATAGATTTATATACTTATTAGACATTCTTTGAAACTCAAATGTTTACAGACCACAGTGTTAGTGGAATTTAATAAAAATAAGCTGTTGATCTTGTCAGAGTCTTGCCAAAATTCAGAGTGGATAGAAGTTCTCATGTTTTAGCATATAACCAGGTAGGCTAACAATGCAAATCTTAACAGGTTCTGTTCAAGGCAATGTCCATGGCAGTAACACATGCAAGTAGTCTCATATGTGACTAGTCATGCTTACCACTATCTCATCCTGCTCTGTTAATTACTTGTCTTCTGAAATCAAGAGTAGGAAATTTTCCTTACACTGCTGCGTAGCGTTGGATCAGGCTCCCTGACCACTCACAGGACTGGGGACAAGTGAGGGAGAAAAAAGGCCAAGTAAGGGAGAAAAAAGGCCAGGCAGTCATTGCTGTCCTCTTCCTTGTGCCACACCAGGAGCAAGACACTCTGGCAGATGCCGAGGAACGATGCGACTTGTTGATTAAATCCAAGATTCAGCTGGAAGCCAAAGTCAAAGAACTGACAGAGAGGGTTGAGGATGAGGAAGAGATGAATTCAGAGCTGACTTCCAAGAAGAGAAAATTAGAAGATGAGTGCTCTGAGCTCAAGAAGGATATTGATGATCTTGAAATAACACTTGCAAAAGTAGAGAAAGAGAAGCATGCTACTGAAAACAAGGTACATTCAGAACTTCACCATGTATTTAAAAGAGGCTGGGCATGGATTTACCTTTACGACAAGTGCTACAGGTCTTCTGATGGTTTTGCACTGTTTGTTACACAGGCCACACTGAAGGGTCAGGAGATACAGTAATTTGACTTTATGAGGTAAAAATTGTTATCTCTGAGCCCAAATTTCCCTTTTTTTGAAGTCCTACTGCACTTAAGCTGAAGAATTATACCTATTTGGGGCATTTTAAAGTAAACAATTTTCTGCTGTAACCATTAATTCCTCCAGCTGTCCTCCTTAAAGCCTGTAAATGTAAAAGGCTCATCTCCTACTTCTCCCAGAGAGAATCATGGGCTGGAGTCCATCACAATGGGAGTGACTCTGAAAAGAATTTAGTATGTTTGAAATAATGCACTATACCCACATGAAAAACTGGCAGACATTAACTCCCTTGATGGCAATTTCACTCAAAAAGCCATGAGGTGCTAGGAGGGGAGAGATCCCTTTCTTTCTCTTGTTTTTCTGCTTATAAGTTCAGACCAGATAGTCATTTGAGCCTTGTTATGATAATCCCTTCCTTCAAAGTCTTACAAATACATCTTCCTTTCTCACACAGGTCAAAAATCTGACAGAAGAAATGGCAACACTTGATGAGAATATCAGCAAACTTACCAAGGAGAAAAAGTCCTTGCAGGAATCTCATCAGCAAGTTCTAGATGACCTACAAGCAGAAGAGGACAAGGTCAACACCCTGAGCAAAGCTAAAGTGAAACTGGAACAGCAAGTGGATGATGTAAGCTGGCTCTGCCTTCATGCTTCACAAGGCTCGTTTTACCATCGCTTACAGTGCACCTTTCATGAAACTGAAAGGTTGCAAAGCTTTGAAATGTGTTCCTGTCCTTTTAGAAATGTAGTCCTTGTACTGTCTGTAAAAGGTATAATTACAGGAACGCTAGAAAAATTTATCTATGTTCAGCCTTTGAAAGGATTGCAATAACAAGGGAAAATCCTCCCAACTTGCACTTGCAGTGTAACTGGCATGAAGTCAAACAGAACTTTGCCACCAAGAGAACTGTAATGCTTGCACAAATGTAAAGCATGGACTAACTCTTTTGTTCTATTTCTTTAGCCCATATGCCCACTGGCCGCTAGAAAACAAAAAATGTAAACTAGGATGCTTGTGGTTAAATGCTTCTGCTTCGTATCTCACTAGAACTCAGTACAGAACTGGGCACAGCCTACATCTGACTGTTGCAAACCATCTGTGTTCGATGTATTTATTAAGTGACTTTGCTCCTAAAGCTCGAGGGATCACTTGAACAAGAGAAGAAAGTGAGGATGGATCTAGAAAGGGCAAAACGCAAACTGGAAGGGGATTTGAAGCTGACCCAAGAGAGTGTCATGGACTTGGAGAATGATAAGCTGCAGATGGAAGAAAAGTTGAAAAAGTAAGAAGTTGATTCTGTTGTACCAAATAAATCAACACAGTTACAGTGTCATTTAAGAGCCTTCAGGTGTGTCATCCTGCTCGGATGGTGGCTGAAAGAAAATTCCATTACAAAAATGTGTAGCCAAGGAGAGAGGGAAAATTACTCTTGTGTACATGATACCTGAAACGTTAGAATTCATTACACTTTCCTATATTAAAAAAAAGCAACCCAGAAATTTACTAATGTTTTTCATTGCTTAGAGGAGAAAGCTGAAGGGACTCTCTAAAGCTGTTCATCCTAACTAGCTGTGGTAGTATTGTTGGGAGACCTGACTATGTAAATTATGTTTTTCCATTGAGTCTGAAAATAGTGTTATTTTTGTATGACACAAAGAACCAGAAATATAATTGCACAAATGCATGCAGAGGCTTTACTTGGAAACTGCTGCTCAGAGAAAAATGTGTTTTCATGCAAATTGCAATACATGAGAATTGTTTTCATTTTTAGATATGTTAGAAGTTTTATTGAACAACTTCTTAAAAATTACAAAATCCTAACTTGAAGCTTCAAGGCAAATTGTCACAGTAGGATTTTACTTTCTGTGCCAGGAAAGAATTTGAAATGAGCCAGCTGAATTCCAAGATAGAAGATGAACAAGCTATAGTGATGCAGCTGCAGAAGAAGATCAAGGAGCTTCAGGTCAGCTTGCTTTTCTATTGTATATCTTAGGGTGAGTTTTCTCTTTGTGCCTCACTGAAAGACCTTGCAGAAACTTTTTATGGCTAGCTGCAGCTCTTCTTTGAGACACAAAGTGGTACATCTCCATAGCTTCCCAGACAGATTCCTTTTTCCCTCAGGATGCTCACTCTATAGTGTTTCCTCACAGTAGCAGGACGTGTGACCTCAGAATGGTAGTGGTTTCGGGCAAGGCAGAAAGGCTCTGGTGTTTTGTTTTAAGCAAATAATATTGTTCCAAACTATGGAGGTGAGGGTAGTTGCTGGAGAGGAGTTCAGCAGTCATAAGCATGGATTTGAAATGTAGAGAAAAGTTTAAAACACCCGGGAAATTTTCAACAGAAATTAAAAGGCCAAGGAAATTCAGCACAGTCCAAACTAAATGTCTGGACCCAAAATAACAGCTCCACTTTTTTTTTGTTAATGAAGAATATTTGTATAACTTGGATGTAAAGTGCAGATTGGTGAAAATAATCTTTTAATAAAAAAGACTGCTCCCAATAAATATTCATTATCCATGCAGTTCTACACACTGCTGTGTTGAAACCCTGTGTTAATACTCCTAGAGAGAAACTACTTCAGTCACTGAGCTCTTAAAATGAGAATTTGCTGCTGTTACTCCTACTAGTATGTAACTCCTCATATGTACTTCAGCTGAACGTCAAATACATGGACATAAGGTCAGTGCACTGGACCTATGTGTCTTGAAGTAGAACTTGCAGAACAATCTACTGCAAGCAAGATGTGACTCATCATCATTACTGTAGCTCAGGATCTGATTTACTGGCACAAATGGGCAAGTCCTTTAACTGCTGAGCTTCTGCCAGCGAGGTAAAATGTGTGCTGGCAGAGGGTTTAACAGTTTTTAAGGTGCTTCATGGTCTTCTGATGGAAATCATTGTAAAACTGACCCAAAAGTGTTCATGTCTCTCTGTCAGGCTCGTATAGAAGAACTAGAAGAGGAGCTGGAAGCAGAAAGAGCTGCTCGAGCCAAGGTGGAAAAACAGAGATCAGATTTGGCCCGAGAGCTGGAGGAATTGAGTGAGCGGCTTGAGGAGGCTGGGGGAGCCACAGCTGCCCAGCTGGAGATGAACAAGAAGCGCGAGGCGGAGTTCCTGAAGCTGCGGCGTGACCTGGAGGAGGCCACGCTGCACTACGAGGCCACGGCCGCCACGCTGAGGAAGAAGCACGCGGACAGTGTGGCAGAGATGGGGGAGCAGCTGGACAACCTGCAGAGGGTCAAGCAGAAACTGGAGAAGGAGAAAAGCGAGCTGAAGATGGAAGTGGATGATCTGTCATCCAACATGGAGCAGATGGTCAAGGGAAAAGTAAGGGTCCTGAGGCTTCCCAAAGCCCCCAAAAGTCATGTGTGGCTAAGGCTGGTCTGAAGGTTCCCCGGGACACCTGCTATGGCTGAAGTGTTTTAGAAGGTGGTGTCTTGCACCATGTCTCCCTTACCCAGCTGGTGGTACAACCCTTCTCCCCTGGAGATGGGACAGCAATTTAAGATGGCCTGTCTGAAACACACAGTGCATCTTCAGTCCCAGGCATATTGTTCATCCATGTATCTCAGGGCACAAAAACATCTCACATAAATTAGGCTCCTCCAGGCTGGTGACAACTGAAGTGATGCCATCCAAGGCAGGATATCTCTCACCCTAAGCAGAGTCCATTCAGATCCTGCCCTTGGTTCACAGTTTTGATCCGTGTTAGCACAGAGTGCAAAGCAAAGGCTTGCATGATCACACTGTGTATTTTCACTTCCTACAGCTGAATTGTGGATTTTGTTTCCTGAGTAGATAATCTCAGTAGCTTTCAGAGCACTCTAAATAGATTTCTTTCAGTGCAAGTGAGGAAAAGAAATGTCAGTATTCTCAGAGTTAGAAAGCTGTCATCAAACCCAATTTATGATAAATGGCAATTAAGGCAGAATCAGTAGAGCAATTTTCATTGGAGGTGATTTTCCCATCTAGCAATTATGAGGCGGCTATGCCTGAACTTCATAGGCATGTGACTGCTGCTGAAGTTCTTGCAGAATCTTTTTACACTGATGTTTACATTCAGAACACAATTCAGGGAAAACAAACGGGGACGGTGGTCTGATGGGGAGTCCCATGGCCTGGGATCATAGACATGGGGCTGCTCTTCCCTGCTCTGCTGCTGTGATATTTGTGTGTTTGCTATCCGCCATTCCTGTGAAAGACAAACACACAGAAAAAAAGATACGTTTTGAAGGCTACAGCTACCAAATGTCTGCCTGGAGGCTACAACTTTCTTTGTCTTTTCTCCCGATTCCCATTAGGCCAATGCAGAGAAGCTTTGTCGCACCTACGAAGACCATCTGAATGAGACAAAAACAAAACTGGAGGAAATGACTCGCCTCATGAACGACCTCACTACTCAGAAGACAAAACTCCAGAGTGAGAATGGTATGTGCATGTTCAGCCCAGATAGACTGTTTCCCAGGAATTTGTCAGGGGCACGTCTGCATCAGTGAGATGTGTTCTGTGATGGCATCTGCTGTGAAGGTGGCAGGGTTGGGATTGCTGAATGGAGCAGTAGCTTTGTGTCTTTTGACATTTCTATCTTCAGTATTCTTATAACCTTGGTTGGGAAGCCTTGCCTTGGACTGGCTTTTAAAACGAACTTATACCCACATTTATCAGTATACAGTGATACCATCTCATGAGCCAAAATGGTTGTGCCAGCTCAGAACCCAGGATGTGCCAGGCTGCCTAGGTACCTATTGTTTCAGGAACAAGGATATGTGCATCTAGAAATGCTAGAGGGAAAAAGGAGCTGGGCATGTGTGAATCCCATCTTCCTCAGCCCGACCTTGAGCATTGCACCCTAGAAGATGTTCACATCTGACCAAAAATACCACATATCCTCTAACTTCTTGCCACCTTTCTGGCCAGAGCAGTATTATTTAATTTCTACATCCTCATCAGATATCGCTGTTCTGTGTATTATTAAAGACATTTTTAGTTTCCTGTGTGTTGTATTTCTGTGTTTCCCATAAGACTGTGGTTTTCACCCCCCAGCAACATATTTCCTGTGCTCAGTGAAGTTTTCCTTATGTATTCATCCTGTATGCTGGTAATTGTGAGGTTCTCAGGGTGCTTTGCAGCCCTCTTAAAAAAAGTCTGTGGAAAAGCAATATAAAAGAGTGAAAAAAAGTAAAACCAGCTACAACTGCCCATGAAAGTAAGCATCAGTCTAGTCTGATCCACAAACTGAAGTAAAATTAATGAATCAAGATGTTGGCAGTACAAAAAAAAACCCCAACCAACCAAACAAAAAAACTCAAGTCACAAAACCCACCCAAAAAAGGAAAAAAAAAAAAAAAGAAAATCTAAGAAAAACTATCCTGGTGAAGCGTCCAATGGTTACAGCGTTGGAAGAATCTTCACAATAGGTCGCCCACAATCACTGTGAGTTCTTTTCCTCAGCAGAATTGGACAGGTGGCACTATGATTTTTGACTGTGACTTTTGTCATTTCATCATCTTGCTCTTTTTTTTTTTTTTTTTTTTGTTTATTTGTCAAATCTTGTGGCAGGTGAGTTTACCAGACAACTCGAAGAGAAGGAGTCACTGATAAGTCAGCTGTCCCGGGGAAAAACATCCTTTACACAACAGATTGAAGAACTTAAGAGACAGCTAGAAGAGGAAACCAAGGTAATGCTTTAACTGTGTTCCATTCCTTGAAACAGAATGGCAGAAAATGTTCATGTTCAGTTGTAGCCCGGGTAAAAGCAGAAATGAGATGTAGGAGCAACAATGATTCCTGCTAATTGTACTGATACAAGTTCCTGCCCCTGACTGAGGCACATTACAAGAGAAGAGTTTGGGAAAATCATCAGCATACATAAGTGCTAAATAAAACTTACCCAGTAGTATAGCCAAAATCTCAGATCTTACATCTTAAAAGTTTGGGAATTTCTCCAAAGTTGTTAAATTATCCTCAGTCTTGATAACTGCCTCCTCATGTCACCGGTTAGGGATGACTTCAAACACTTCTTGCCTCACTTAACCTGGACTGTCAAAGCCAGAGGCAAAAAGGAAAAAAAAGCTTAAGCCTCCATTTGAATTTCTAGGTACTGTTTATTTTGGTTTTGTTGTAGGTAACCTTGCAATGTTGTGACCTTTCTATCCCTGCAGTCCAAAAACGCCTTGGCTCATGCCCTGCAAGCAGCCAGGCATGACTGTGATCTCTTGCGGGAGCAGTATGAGGAGGAGCAGGAAGCCAAGGCAGAGCTGCAGCGGGCTCTCTCCAAGGGAAATGCAGAAGTGGCACAGTGGAGAACCAAGTATGAGACTGATGCCATTCAGAGAACTGAGGAGCTGGAAGATGCCAAGTGAGTTACATAGGCTTCAGCGTGCCCTTGACTGGCAGGACTGTGCTCACTGGGTCTTGCTGTGTGCTCAGGAAATAGGGCAGCCTGGTCGGAAAGTCCCTCTGACTCAATCCTGTAATTTGGGGCTGTTCTTCTGTTCTTTGTATTGCTTGGGTAGGTCAATGTTTCTGCTGAGTGCTTGTCTGTGGGGTACTGGTTGTGGATACTGGGGTTTATTGGGAACTAACAAAATTACACAGCCCTACTTAGTCATCTCACACTCACTTACTTTGCCCTGGCCCACTCCTATGTTTCCCTGGTCTTGACTTCCCTTTCCCACTGGGAGCTGATAGCTGCCCTGGGAAAGTAGGGCAGAAAGTCATGTTGGCTCACACAGTACAGCTGCTCCCAGTTACCAGGCTCAGGCTGATGGGCAAGGTCTCTGAACATCTCCAACTTCTGCCTCTGCACATCTCCAATCTGCAGGATCTTACCCCACTTTCATCATACTTTCTTCATCTAGTATCTCCACGACCCTCTTTCTAGGCTGTCCTTTCTTTTCAGCCCCCCTTCTTGCCAGGACTCCCTGTTTTCCCAATCTAAATAGTCTATGAACAAAAGCCCAGGGCATGACCAGCCTCCTAACTGGTGGTTGTCTCATATCTCTTAACTGGAGGAAAATGACACTGTCATTTAGAGCAGGTCTTATGAAATATTCACAACCAGCCCATACTGGTTACAGCTAGGAAGTAGCTGGCTGGTGCCTGAGAGTTCAAAAGTTCAATTTCAAATATTCAGACACGTACAAAATGATCTGCCACATACCAATATTCATAATTTAAGCTGTTTTTTTCCATCATAGTCCCTTCTCTCTAGAGGCTCAATTTCCCTCTCCATTCCTCTTCCCCTTGCCCCAGACTCACCCTCACCCCCTCACTGTTTTCCCTTTCAGAACTGATTTATTGAGTCATTGCTTTGGTGTCAGTTTTTCCGGATAACACGACAGGAGTGACACTTGTTCATTTCACTGTGTCTTCCCACTTCATAGGAAAAAGCTCGCTGCCCGCCTGCAAGAAGCTGAGGAAGCAATTGAGGCGGCCAATGCCAAGTGCTCTTCTCTGGAAAAGACAAAGCACAGGCTGCAGAATGAGCTGGAAGACATGATGATTGACCTGGAGAAGGCCAACTCAGCAGCTGCCTCGCTGGACAAGAAGCAGCGTGGGTTTGACAAGATCATCAATGACTGGAAGCAGAAGTACGAGGAGTCACAGGCTGAGCTGGAAGCTTCCCAGAAGGAGGCCCGTGGCCTCAGCACTGAGCTCTTCAAGCTGAAGAATGCCTATGAGGAAACACTGGACCACCTGGAGACTTTGAAAAGGGAAAACAAGAACCTCCAAGGTAGGCTTCATTCAAGTCCTGCAGCCAGTGCAAGAGCCACATCAGCAGATGGCTAGAGGGATGCAGGTGCCCTGCAGCTGTGGGGAAAGGTGTTTATCTCATCCTGAGATGAGCTTTCCAATGTCATTTGAAAGATTTGCTCTGGTGTGGCCAGAGCAGAGAAGGCTTTGCTTTGGCCCCCTGTCAATGAAACTCACTGGCAGAGGAGGCAGTCTCAGGGGAGGAACAAGAAACAGAGGAACAGAGGTGCAGTGGGTGAAGCCTAAACAGGAGAGCACGGTGTTCCTAGCCTGCAGATCACAGATAAAAACTAAATCACTATAGCCACTTCAAAAAGCATTCACAAGAAAAGCTGTGCCTTCAGGTTGTTCAGGTTAAAACTCTTGCTGTAAGTGAAAGTAAGGCAGGGGTCTTGTACAGACAAGCCCTTGAGGAAGCAGGTTGAGGCGTGGGTCCTCTGTTCACACTCCATGAATTGCAGGATGTTCCAAACACTCTGTTTTCTAAATCCATCTATCCTCTTTTGTTTCAGAGGAGATTTCTGATCTGACCAATCAGATTAGTGAAGGAAACAAGAGCCTCCATGAAATTGAAAAAATCAAGAAGCAGGTTGAGCAAGAGAAGTCAGAAGTTCAGCTGGCTCTGGAAGAAGCAGAGGTAAGGGAAGAAAGCTCAAGGGAAAAGGAAGAGAGTGTCTTTATGAGGATTTTCCATCCTGTTCATCATCTCAGGAAAACAGCCAATGTGTTGATTTTTAGCATGTGCAACCTCTCTGCACCCAGCTCCTCCAGCCTTGCTAGCCAGTGTCTTCAAGAGTGACTAGTGACTTTTGGAGATGTCAGCCCTGTGATCATCAGTGGAGCCCTTTTGCAAGGAGGTGCCTTGTAGCTTTTGGGATTTTGTTAGAATCATGGAATCATCAAGGTTGGAAGAGACCTTTAAGATCATCCAGTCCAGCCATCCACCCCGTACTACCCCTGTAACCCCTAAACCACTAAACCACATTGCCCAGCACCAGATCCAGTTGTTCCTTGGATACCTCAAGGTATGGGGACTGCATCACCTCCCTGGACAGCCTATTCCTATGCCTGAACATTGAAATACAGTGAATTTTTTTTTTTTTTAATATCTAATCTGCATCTCCCCTGTCTCAGCTTCATGCCATTTCCTCTAGTCCTCTCATTGTAGGCAGAAGACACTGACCCCATCTCATTATGACCTCCTTCCAGGGACTTGGTGAGAATGATGAGGTGCCCCCTGGGTCTTCTCTTCTTGTGATTAAACAAACCCAACTCCCTCAGCCGTTCCTCATAAGACACGTTTTCTAGACCCTTCACTAGCCTTGTTGCCTTTCTCTGGTTGGTTGGTTTGGTGTTTGGGTTTTTTTTCATTTTCAGGAAGATCAGAAATCATCTGCTCACTGCCTCAAAATTCAGTCCTTTTCCACTTTGATGTAGAACATTTCAGTCTTTCAGAAAACAGAAATGCTGAAAATTACGGTCTTACACTCTTTTATTAGATATTTTTACTGTCTAGTTTCCAACAGAAAATTCACCATTTCCTGCTTATGAGAATAAGAAAACAACCCCTCTGATGTCTTTCTCTTTTATAAGGTCTCAGATATTGAGTTGTTTACTGCAGCCTGCTTTTAAAAATGCAGTAGTCTCAGAAGACAAATGAAAACAGTCCAGTAGGAATTTGGTAAAGACATTTGGCCTCACCGCATTAATTTCTACCGTGCCAAGTATGCACATACCCAAAAGGTTTACCTCATTCCAGTTTCCAGAAACAAACCAATACGGAACAACCCAACTGGAAATCCTTGTTATTCACTTAAAGGGCTCAGCAGACATATTTTCTTAGAAGTGAGGTGCATTACAAGGTGAAGAATGGGTGAATATGATGCTGGCAGAAGCATCACAGCACGTAGCAAGGGATTTTTAGTGATGGCTTCATTTCTTTTGACTTGCATCTAAATAATATCTGCTAAACCAAAGATCACCCAGCAACAGGAATCTGTCAATAACTTTAATGCTGTGCAATTTCTTTAGTCTGTTGTAGGATGTTCTATACATTGCAGGGATTTCACAGCCAGGCAAACAGATGTCATGATCAGAGCAGAGGAAAGGGCATGTCTTCCTTCCACAGCTCTGAGATGTGGAGAATGATTACGTACTCTGTCAAAAAACTTCCCTTGCTAGGAAGAATACATCGGTTTTTGAGGGATCTAAGGGGCATGGTTTACTTTCCTGGACTGTGTGGAATGGCTTTCTAAAACTCAGTGGTATTAGGAACTCACAAAAGTAAAGTGATTGACGTATCTTATTTTAAATGTGAAAGAAATTAGTTAATGCAGATTTTCTCCCTTTCTTGTGATTTTGGGCCTCTGGCAGTCACTGATGATGACAAAGAACTTCCACATGCAGTTCCTATTAGTATGTTGTGGCTTCTTGTCATGATATGTGTGTTTGACTAACCTGCTGCATGTTGGCTGGAGACCAGCAGGGATTTTGTACATCTTTGTTTTCACAACCCTCATTCTGTTTCCTCAGCATCTCAAGGGAAGCACAGCTAAGCTTGTGCAGCTCCACCGTTCAGAGAGCATTTCCAAAAATATGATGTTCAGAACAACACTGAGCCTGGCTTATGCAAGACCTGAAAGTCAGAGGCCTTGTTATTTCTTTGCGGGCTATTGTCTGCTTAGTTCTTCACTTCCATATATGAGAGAAATGTGGGAGTAAAGACAGGAACAAATCACCCCTGTTTCCCAGACTTGTCTTCATGTTAATTGGAAAGAACGGACAGAGAATTTTTGTATTTTGTCATACAGAGCTGATGTCTGTTATTTCTTTCCTTGAAGTCATCTTGCTTAATAAGATTATGTAATTGGGAGGTTTCCAGCACCTTGTGATTTGGAGAGATTTTTGTGAGCAGAGGGGATGGACGTGTGGACCCCTTCACTCTCCCAACAACAATCTTGTTTTAGCTTATCCCTGTCCCTTACAAGCCTGTGAATTTCTGGAGGGTGTCTGTACAGAGGTGTGGAGCAGGGAACATCTGTTGTTGTCAAAACCATGCAGGCAGGGATGAAGGTGTTGGTGTGTTGTTTGGGTGTTTTTTGTGAGCTATAGACTGTTTGACAATTTGTCCTCTGAGGAGCTTGCTGCTCGGTTTTCCAGCTGTCAGGTTGCATTAGAAGGCAAATAAATGCTTTGTTTTGCCATGTAAGCTACTTGTGCCCTTGCCTAGAGAGAGAGAAGGAAGGAGGAGACAGGAAGACAGGCAGCTGTTTGTAATTTGGAAAATAAAATCAATTCCTGGTTTGCAAGCTCTTGGTGTTTTCTATTTCAGGGAGCTTTGGAGCATGAAGAAAGTAAGACCCTTCGTTTTCAGCTTGAACTTTCTCAGATTAAAGCAGAGTTTGAAAGGAAACTGACAGAAAAGGAGGAAGAAATGGAAAATATAAGGTACTGTGCAGGAAGCAGCATGTTTCTTAAGGGAAAAGTCTGAAAATACTGCAACTATTCTCAAGACCCAAGCCAATTAAATGCACCACAGGTGGTTATGCCAGCACAGGCAGATACCGCCCCTACCAGAAACCAAGACAGCTCTGACTATTTGCCAAAGGGTAGCCCTACCACATTTCCCTTGCTCAGTTCAGATGTTCCTGACAGGTCAGCCTCTGACAGTGTACAATTAAACCCATCGTGCATAACACACTGCAGCTGTAACAAAACTGGCTGGCATAATCAGTTCACAGCAGAGCAGGGGCCACTAACTCTGTATGTTGACAGTATGGAGGCAAGTAGGTCTAGAGAGCTTCCATCTCCTAATCCTGCGTGGGATGGCTGCCTCCCAAGGGGACCTCCAGGCAAATCAGCAGTACTTGCCTCAGTGGTGCTCAAACCTATGTTATCTGAAGGCATTTAGTTAATTTATGCAATTACAGCTACACTGAATGTGGGAGGATGTGAGGAGCTTGCTGTTACGTGTACACCACTTGGGTAATCAGTGAGCATTGCAGAAGTGCAGAAAGTGTGAACGGAACAGGAGAGGAATTTGCAGGTAAGAGGGATAAACAGGAAAAAATGGAAAGCAGTTAGGTGAGAGGAGGATGATGTCTTTTGTCTCTCCCCTCCCAGCCAGCAGAAATGCAAGTCTGAAGAGTTATACCCTTAACAGGATATGCTATCCTGTCAGTGCAGTTATTCACAAAACTTTGAATTAGTCAGTGTTGTAATGTTATTAATTCAAGAATCATGCCATTGTTTATTGATAGGCTAAAGAGTAGGGAAGCAGAAGTCCAAGGCCCACTCTGGCCAGCATACCTACAGGGTTTGATATGTTAATTGTTTCAAAACCAAGAATGTTTTGGCCCTTTCACCTTCTGTTGTCCTGTGGATGTCTGGATTGGAGAGATCTCGGGCCAAGCTGTGCTAATCAGTGCTTTCTGCTTCAGCTTCATTATGAGTGTTCAGTTGACATTCTGTGTTGTTTTCTGAGAGTCTAGGAAACATCTCAGTATCTTGCTGAAGCAATAAAGACCTCAAGTTTTTTCTTGTTGACTGGGTGATTTCCCAGAACTCCTACACTTTCAGCAAAAGAAGGGAAGGCCAGCAGTGAAATAAATGTTTCCATGTGCGTCATATTCTGTGCTTTGAGTTACCTTCTGGTTGTAAGAGAGCAAAACTTTTGTAGTAGGACTTCTCTGTTACAGAAACAAGAAAATTAAGCTGTTTGTATCTGTTTTGTCTTTAAATTGACATTAAGCTGCCTTTCCCAGGGGGACAAGGCTGTCAAGTGGGTGGGTTTAATCTCTTCTAAATTTAGATATCCGTAACACAGATTTCTCTTAATGAATCATTCCCCTTATAATTAGCATAAGAAAAGTTTTGTCAACATCTATTTTAAGAAACAATGAATTGTAGCTTACAGATGCCATTTACTATAAAGAGCACCTAGAGTAATTAGCTTAGAACATAGCAGCCTACCTTCAATTTGATTAATCCCCTCCACTAATGCCTTCAGCAAAAGGCTGAGACATAAAACATCCCAGGAAATTATTCAGTAAATATCTTAGTAAGTGACTGTTAGGCTGGAAGTGCTTCTTGTTAGGTTCAAATCCATACTTGCTTGTGTTTACAAAAGCTGTGAGACCACTCCTTGCTCCAGTACTGCCAAAAGAAACACAGAAGAAGGATGCTAGAGGTGCTTACAGATCAGGAGTTAGCTGAGGCTGTGAAGTGCACCAGCCAGTTAGACAGCAGTGAGGCGCTGGAAACTATGTATGCTGTGTATGTGTGCTACCTGTGTCAGTCAGAAATACACTGTTTCTGGAAGGGAGACACCTTCAGAAACTGAAGTACTGCTGCAAGTACTTCTACGTCCCTGCACAGAGAGGAAAATCCTTCCATTCATCCTTCATGTCCTTTTCAGGAGAAACCAGCAACGTGCCATAGATTCACTGCAGTCCACCCTGGATTCTGAAGCCCGCAGCAGAAACGAGGCCATCCGGCTCAAGAAGAAGATGGAAGGGGACCTCAATGAGATGGAAATCCAGCTCAGCCACGCTAACAGGCACGCTGCAGAAGCAACCAAGTCAGCACGAGTCTTGCAGACACAAATAAAGGTATAGATAAAGGTGGCCCCCCAAGCACCCAGTGGTACCCACGGGCTGGGTTTTGTTAGCACAGACCAAACCAGCAGTGGTGATGATAATTAGGAGGGAAGCTACTGCCAACAATGTAAAGGGAAAGCCTTGGTGATCACGTCTGGCGTAAGAGAATATTGAAATGTGGATTTCTTCTCAGACTTGCATACAAGCTGGATGAGATCCAGTCATAAAACCTTTGCTGGCTGCAGCCTCTTGCAGGGGCAGAAAGCTACAGCATGAGGAACTGAAAACCTGTGATTTTCTTGTGAGCTTACAAGGCTTTTAAAAGAAGTAGAGAGCAAGTGGGTTGTCTGGAGTACAGGGAGTGTGTTTATATTCAGCTTTGTTGTTTGCATCAACATTTGTAATAGCTTAAGAAAAAAAGTATTTCTTGCCAAGGCAGCTCTTCTGTTGTCTCCTCTCCCAGAACCGCCAGCTTTGAGAGATTTGAGCACACAGATTTTTTTTCTTCTGTTGCATCAGATACCACAAAAGCTATTCAGCTCACAGTTTGGAAATAAAATAAAAACATAATAAATAAAAAAAGCACTGAAATTCTTGAGGTTGGTCCCAGGTAGCCACTGCAGTCTGGGTTTCTCTGATATAGGCACAGAGGCTTGAAATGGAGTTGTATTGCATTGTTTTAGGAGCTTCAGGTGCAGCTGGATGACTCAGGACACGTGAATGAAGATCTGAAGGAGCAGCTGGCGGTCTCTGACAGGAGGAACAATCTTCTCCAGTCGGAGCTGGATGAGCTGAGGGCTTTGCTGGACCAGACCGAACGGGCAAGGAAGCTGGCAGAGCATGAACTGCTGGAAGCCACTGAGCGTGTGAACCTGCTTCACACCCAGGTTGGCTTTTTCTGTGCCCTCTCCCTCACTGGTTAAACTGAGCCTTCTCTGTTGAGCACTGACACTGTTTGTCCATGGCTATCACAAGTCAGACACACCCTGCCATCCCTCCCAAGGGAAAATGGGGGAGAGGACTTAAGTCACTCTGTAGATGTCCTACCTGACTCACTTCAAGTTAGCTGGAATGGATGATTCATCCAACTGCTTTCAACAGCTTCCAGAAAAAACACTGATGCAAAATAAAAAGAGTAGATTTGATTTTTTTCATTCTTCCCTGCTGTAAAACCAGTTTCCTGCTTTAGTTAAGCCATGCCCTGGACAGAGAACAACACAAGCACTGCTTTTGTGCAGGGCACTGATGTTACTCAGCAGTGAAAACCACACGGCTGGGCTCTCACAACAGGGAGATGACACAGGGCAGGAAACCACAGGAACCCACCTGCAGAAAAGTGCTCTCTGTGCCTGCAAGTGTCCACTGAGATCAGCCTTTGGGCGTTGTCCAGGTGGACACTCCCATTTCTAGGGTGTCATGGAGGGGCATGTCCTGACTTGACAGCATTTTTACCACAAACCCAAAGCTTCTCTTCACCAAATAATAGTCACAAAGAAATTAAAATGTGCTACAGACCGGTGATGTTTTGCAGTGTTTTCTTCAGCTCATTGGTGATACTGTTTTAATCACCTCACTGGCTGATTAAGGATCATTAATGTACCAAAATGAACAGCCTTATTCATTCTTTTATTTCAGCCTATTGCTTATTATTTTATTTGAATCAAAATCTGAATATTTACAGCTTTAACACTATTTTAAACATTTCTTCAGTCGGAAGCTACCCATGCTAGTCAAGCCAGCCCTTACCCACATACCTAGGTCTCCGTTCCCAAATATTGCTCTGAGTAATCCAGAAGTTGCAAAAATCAGGAAGCCTTGGTGTGCTATGGTATTTAGAGGAGTTGTTTCTAATCATCACTTTTCCTCCTTTTCCACTGCTCTTTTGGGGAAAACTTAATAAAAGAACACAAGCCTTATCAATCAAAAGAAGAAGCTGGAAGGTGACATTTCCCAGATGCAGAATGAAGTGGAAGAATCGCTCCAGGAATGCCGGAATGCAGAAGAAAAAGCCAAGAAAGCAATCACAGATGTAAGTAGGCTGGTTCTTTGCTCACTTCATTTCATACCACAGCATCTAAGGACACTCAAGAAAGTATTTCCCAGGTCACCATTTCTGTGCTTGTTTTAGAGCTCATACATCCAAAGCTCTCCACAGTTATCTGGAGGTGACAGATGAAACTACAAAATAAAGCAGGCTAGAGGTAAAAAGAGAGGGCAGACTTTTTCCTGATGTTTAGGGTTTGGGTTTGGTCATTTTCTTAGGGTTTTGTTTCCACAAGGATGCAGTTTCCAATGATCCTCAAAGTCTCAGATCACGTCACCTTTTTATCAAGTAAATCATTCACCCGAATAGATTAAACCAGTACAGACTGAACTTGTGCTAACTGGTCTCCTGGTGTACACAGAATCCAGGTGACAAACAAAATTACTGAATTGGAAAAACATGAAGCCTAAGATCCCAGAGAGGTGGAGTGTTTTCCTCTTCTAGGGAGGGCAAGTATTTGGGCAGGTATAGTTTCATTTCACGCAGACCTGGAGAAATCCACGCCTTCATTGTTCAGTTGATGGTTCACATCATACCAACAAATAAAATGGAAGCTAAAACTGGAGATTTCTGTGTGTTATATGTCTGGAGTGCCGGACAAAGCTATTCCTGTACCCTGCTTCTTGGCTGACAGCACTATTACTGCCTGCCAGAGAGAAGGTGCTCATTCTCCTTGATGCAGCTCCATCCTGGATTACAGTGAATGCTGTCTTTTGCTGACTGGTCAGTGATGGGTACCAAATTTGCAAATGGCTCTTGGTGGCAGGCACAAACGTCAAAGCAGGAATGAGCTAATCTGGCATCCTTTTATCTGTCGTACAGAAAGAGCAGGGACTATGTAAGACGTTGATACTGAACTCTCTATCCCACCACAGACTGCAGAAGTTGCTCTGCTCTTACAGCTACTCAGCTGTGGCTGTGCAGGGAAATTTGTCTGCCAGTTGTCTTAAGCTACTACCTTTTAAGGGTTCCAAACACCAAGATTAGATTTTGAATAATTTCTGTGCAAAATGTCTGCAGTGAATGTCACAGGTTTACTCATAGGCATTGTAAATGAGAGCCCTAGCGGTATAGCACAGGTATAAAGAAAATAAGCAAAAGGGAGAGGTGTAATCTTAAATAAAAGCATTAGAACAGAGAAGAGAAAAAAGGCCTCCAAGGTTTTTCTGTTCTTCCATTTTCTCTGTCCAGGCAAGATGTGCACACAGAAGGTATTCCGTGGAGCTTTTTACAGTGAATGATCCAAATAAGGGATAGTTCAGGATTAATCTTCCACTGTTTATTCTGAAACATAATCCAGTAGCATAAGGGATTTCCTGTAAAATGTGGTTGTTTTTCAGGCAGCAATGATGGCTGAGGAGCTCAAAAAGGAGCAGGATACTAGTGCTCATTTAGAGAGAATGAAGAAGAACATGGAGCAAACCATTAAAGACCTCCAGAAGCGACTGGATGAAGCAGAACAAATAGCTCTGAAAGGTGGCAAGAAGCAGATCCAAAAGCTGGAATCCAGGGTAAATTTGTGATCCAACTTCAGACCACTGCCTTCTGCTTCCAGAATTGGCACCAGATCAGTAGACTAGTACCGCTTGATAAGTTCACAGAGGCCAAGAAGGGGTAATATGGACACTTTCCTCTGTTCACAAAATGTAGGTGAGCAGTTCTTGGAGGCATGCTTCCCCTTCGTTATACAGCTACAATGAGCTGCTGACCAGCAGATGAAAAAAGCCCTTGATTAAAAAAAAAAAATTAAAAGTCCCAGCATCTAAAACCCGCAAAAGCCTCTCCCAATGCTTGCTTTGGTTAAACTTTTCTGGCCTTTGCACGTCTGCGCCTCTGACTGATGGTGCAGCTGAAATATTTTTATGAAAAAGCAGAATGGAAAGGTGACATTTTGATCTCTTCCTGAAATTTGACTCTATGGAGATATCTAGGAAGTCAGTGTTTCTTGAGCTGTGAAACCCGTTATCTGCTGCTTTACATACATGTAGCATAATGGCAAGGGTTTTTCCTTTTTTGCAGGTTCGTGAGCTGGAGAATGAACTTGAGACTGAACTCCGTCGCAATTCAGAAGCCCAAAAAGGAGCCCGCAAGTTTGAGAGACGCATAAAGGAGCTGACTTACCAGGTATGCAGTAACCACCAGGTCACTGGCAAGTAACATCATAATTTGCCTCAGTGTTACAGTGAAGGATGAAGGGTGGCCTTACTCAGAGCTCTCTGATTGCAGGAAGCTTTGGGCACAGGAGGAACATCTCCCTAGGGCTTCCATCACAGAATGCTTTGGGTTGGAAGTGACCTTGGAGATCATCTCATTCCAACCCCCCTGCCATGTGCAGGCACACCTTCCACTAGACCAGGCTGCTCAGAGCCCCATCCAGCCTGGCCTTGAACACTTCCAGGGATTGAGCATCCACAACTTCTCTGGGCAACCCGTGCCAATGATCATCATCCTCTTGCCTGATTTGTTGTAACTAATGTTAGAAAGCCTCTGTTGCTGGGATTTGGACAGTTTTAGCACAGCATTAATATGGACCAGGCTTCAATGACTATTCACAGTGCAAGAGAAGAAAGAGCCCAGCTCCCTCTCAGCTGTGCTGCTGTTGCTAAAAGGAGCCAGAAGGACTCAGGTGGCTCCAATACCCTGCTCAGTGTAGGGCTGCTGAGTCCCAGGGCTCTGTCACCTATTAATGAGCAGCAAGGTCTTGTCTTGAGCCTCCTGCAAGTTTGCTAACAGCTGCTCTTGCTGCTTGCCCCTCAAAAAAAGGCCTGCAGCACAGAACACTTATCCTTTTGCTTTGAAAGCATTAAGAAGATAAACCCATCCATCTGGCTTAGGAGATTATTTAGCCTCCTACCTGTTGTTTTATTTTGACTTTTGTATGCAGAAGCTGAAGGTTGTTTTCTTCAAATACAGTGTGCGGGCAGAATTAGCTGTGTCTCTACTTATGGACCGTGACAGCTTAAACCTTTTACCAGAAATGCCTTCGAATCAAACTTCAAATTATGCAAATTACATAGTTCTAGGCTCACCCATACCTGCCTCAATATATAATGACATGCTTTATAATGACAAGCATGCTCCTCACCCTTGAGCGAGGAACTCTGTATGTATCTGTACACCTCTGAAAGTGTGTGCCCATATATATCTTTCTTTTTATATGTTCATATTTACACATATATGCATGGGAAGGGTACTCCCTTTCAGTCTTCACCCTCCACACTTACACACATCTTCAATGATAATGTAGAAATTTTTCCAATGTGTACACAGGATACGGCTAGTTTGTGTTTTGAGCTTTAAGTTTCTAAAATATGTATGGCATCCATGATTATTGTGTTGTGGAAGATGCTTTAAGCCTTTTTACTCTATCAACCCAATTAATGGTGTTTTGATACAGTCAGAAGAAGATAAGAAGAATCTCGCCAGGATGCAGGATCTGATTGACAAGCTACAATTAAAAGTGAAGAGCTACAAGCACCAAGCAGAGGAAGCTGTAAGTAACTATGTGGGCCTTTTTACCTTTGACAGATGTTTTATCCATAGAAACTTTTAGTACAAATACGCATTTTGTGTCCATTAGTATTTCTTTTCATATCTGTATAAGCCCTGTATATAAAGCTGTATTTATATTATATAAAGTGGAATATTTAGTATATGTGTTGATTATATTTAAGAAAAGGTATTCCATTTTATCCTGCCTGCAGTATAATTTGCAAGAGAAGGGGAGGAAGGGAAAGAACAGGAAGGACTTTTTTCCTCCTAGCCCCTCAGAAGGCATGTTGAGAGCCTCTCAGTTCACTTAACATGGAAAATGCCACTAGAAACAATAACTCTGTAAAACAACAACAATCTCAGTTCTGCAGGAGGCAAGTGGTGCCCATACAGCTGTTACATAGTCATGCTGAGCACTCTCCAGCCCACTTCAAATTAAAAGCTTTGTTTCATGTGGACAGGAGGAAATCAGTTGCACTCTTTTTTCTCACCAGGAAGCTCAAGCCAATCTGTACCTCTCAAAGTACAGAAAACAGCAACACGATCTGGATGATGCTGAAGAAAGGGCTGAAATAGCTGAATCTCAAGTTAATAAGCTGAGGAGCAAGTCAAGAGATATTGGCATGAAAAAGGTACGGTCTACTGTATGGGGTAGATGTGAGTGTTTAACACACAACAGTGGATGTTCTGTATCTGTTACATCTCTGAAAGTAGTGTAGACTAGGACAAATTCTTGGGTTTCTAAATTTTTTGTTTCACTCTGCCCTTTATTTTAATAATAAGGTAACCCTTTAGGACAGTAATCTGATGCTTAGACAAAATATATTCTCTGTACTCTTGATGTCATTCAACCTCTGTTCTCAGCAGCAGAACTGGTGATTTGGTGGATTTGTTTCGGGGTTTGGGGTTTCCTTTTGAGAGGGATATTAAAAGACTCCACCTTTTTCTCTCCCTGATGATAAGATTTTTATGTATGTAATACAGGCTGGGGATTACCACACTAGCAGATATTTTAACATTGCTCTTTTAGTGAACTTGTACTGATTTGAAGAGCTGGATGAAGAGAAAATATTGATGATTAGTTAGTTAGGTGCTGGGAAGTCATTAGTGATTAGAAAGATATTTGTGGTGTTTTGCACTTGAACTGAATGGTAGCAGAATAATGTTGATGAAACTAGAAGGCACTTAAGAACTTAGTCTGGAACTGAAAGCAAACTTATTTATGCTTGTCTTGTGGCAACCAGGGCAAATAAGAGTGGGGTTGTTACTTTTAGGAATGATAGAAAGAGGAGCTAGGTCATTGCTAAATCTATTTCATTTGCAAGTGAAACAAACTTCCATGCTTAACATCACACAAGTTTTATGGAGTTGATAGCTCCCAAGCTAAGAAAGAGGGGGAAAACCCCCTTTACACTCTTAATTTCTACTTTTATATTAGCCTAATTGAGTCACCTTTGACTGATATAAAAATGACTGTTGCTCCACCATCTAAAGGAGAACTACATGCTATGTGAATATCTGGTTTTTCACACATTTACATACAATGGAAGCAGTACTGTAACTGAGCCTCAAAATATTTGCAGATTTTAAGGGTAAAAAAATTCCACAGATTTTTTCTAAATTATTCTACCCCTACAAAAAAATCAAAACTAATAGAGATTCACTTAAGGATTCACAAAGCCATGGCATCACACAAACACTGAAATAGGTACACCATGAGAGTAGTTTTGGGTTTTTTTTAATACTGTTAAGGTTGCTGTTTATTTCCTGCACCTTTAGTGGTACCCTCTTTCTGCCTCAAATCTGCAGAAGTCACAGAAAAGTGGATGCCTGTTTTTATTAGTCAGATGCTGTTTGCCAACACCGATGGCAGCTCTGGCACTGTAGCAGAGTGTTGCACTGCCAAAAGACGAGCTCGGTGGTGCACGCAGAGGTGGCAGCTCCACAAGAAGGGTCTTGTGGCAGTAACTGCAGGAGCTGCCAGGAAACACCTTCAGGCAACAACTGCTGGCCCAAAAGTCATGACATGTTTCCTTTGGGGAGAGAAGGGGACTCTAGAGACTACTTCAATCTTGTAGCATCAGAAATACCTTGTCTACTGCTACTAGTACCCATTTCCTGAAAACTCTGTGGTTTGTGATTCAGAACACCATCATCTATTGAAACAGAGTTGTAGAAGTCCTCTGCTATTAAAAGGCTCTATATAATCTAAAATGAGTACAGGATACCTGCATTGTTAGCTGGAATAAGATGGCAAATGTTAGCTAGATTGCTGCTAGCCTATTTCAGATACAAACTGGTAGTACCAGGGAGCAGAAGCATTAGTGAAGCTTTTGTCATTTACTTGTGAACTTACCCTAAAACCCCTTGACACTTCTATTTTTAACGGCTGTATACTATCTCAATTGCATTTCAGGTTCATGAAGAGGAATAAAAAAGTCCAAGCTGACAGATATGAGAAAATACTTGACATAATCAGGCACAACTGAAAGCAGATGCAGAAAAAAATAAGCACTTAGAGAAATAAACATCAAGTGAAAATCCAAATAGACTGTATAGCATGTTTCATTCATTTATTTGTGTTTCTATTTTGCCAAGCCTCAGGGATCAATAGAAGATTACATCTCGCCAACAGCCGACTTCATTATGTTGGAACAAATCCTAATTGGCAGATCTCTGACAAAATCAAAACTAAGGGCAAATCCAGTCATGCTTGACAGCCTCACGTATTTCATATGCAGATTGTTAAAGCAGCTGTCGTGGTTTAGGAATGGTACTTCTCAGTTCACACTCTCAAACCACACTGCCACTCTCTTGCTCTCCCTTCCCCTCCCCCTTCCCACTCCAGGAATGGAGTTGGGAGTTGGAAGCACAAAAGGTGAAAGAACAGGCTGAAATAAGAACAATTTCCTGGAAACAGCCATGAGATAAAATGAATAGCAACAGCAACAATATTAATTTAAAAAGTGTACAAAAGAGAGGGTGATGCACATGCATGGACCCCTCCTCGAACGAACTCCTTTTACCCCAAAGAGAGTCCCTTCTCCCTGTCCCCCAACGAAGTGAGGGAGTATCAAATAACATGAGGGTCCTGGTCATGCCCCCTCATGGCTATTGCAAAAAAATAACCCTGTCCTGGCTGGAACCAGGACAGCAGCACAGATTAAACATGTGCAAGAGGACAGCCGTTAAAGCTGGGTAACCCAGCTTCTGTTTGTCCTGCCAGTAGGACCCTGAGTTTTGGAGGAAAAGAGAAAGCAAAGATTTTCATATAAACAGTCAGTTTATAAGCTTCCGCTACCACCAGTCAAATGTCTTCTCTTTGCCAGCTGCAGGATGGGCACAGGAGATGCTGCCAAGGGACACCTCCCTGTGCCTCAGAAATAGTGTTCTCTTAAATCTTTTCTACCCTTAAACAGGGAATTGGTCCATGGTGGTTTAGCACCAGCCCGGAAATTAAACTCCAAATAAGCAACTACCCTTCTTCCCACCCCTTTCTGGTAAAAGAGAGACAAAAGCAGAGACTGTGGCTTGAGATAATTTACTGAAAGCAAAGAGCAACAATAACAGTAATTGTTAACAACAAAAGTATACAAAAAAGAGAAGATGCTTTACCCACAAAAAGGTGTTCACCACCTCAACTTAGTTCCAGGTGGCCACTGGGACAAAGACAAGATGGTGGACACTCCCCATAGGTCATGTCCATGTGGTCCCCCGGGATAAGGACAAGATGGCAGCTGTTCCAGTGCTGCTCGCTCCACGTGTTTTTCCAGACAAAGACAAGGTGGCAACCATTCCCACACACCATGTGACCCCCAGGACAAAAGCAAGATGGTGGGGGAGGCTCCCACAGCTAATGTTTCCCATCCCTGAGCCTGAGCCAATGGAAAACAATGATGGACAAACCCCCAAAAGCTGGATCGTCCATGTCACACCACCCATTTTCCAGACCGCTGTGGTAGGCAACATTTGGCTCCTCACAGCTTAGTCTGCCAGTGTTTTGTTCCCCACACCTGTTCCCACTGACACTTCCCTGTTCCCCCCACCACTGCCAGGGTGTGCAACACACTGCTGGGCTCAGACTCACTCCTGCTGTCAGCAGACACAGTCTTCATTTTAAATTAAAATACTAAATGAAATGAAAACCAGTAAGCCCTCTCTTTCCCTCATACTGAAAAAAACCCCCCAGACCCTCAGAACTAATGGATTTCTTCTTCTGTGGAAACTTTTTTGTCCCTTTAGGAAATCCAGGTTCCAATTTTTCATGCTGACTTGTCATGGGAGAAGTGGGAGCTTCAGACAAGCCCTGCCTTAGCCTCAGATTTTTGGCAAAACAACTCAAATTTAAGAAATCACTCTGGCCTGCAAGTTCGAAGGATGGCAGATCAGGTCTATTGAAATAAAATGAGTTATTTATTGAACAGACAGCAAGTAACACATGGAAGGTCTTAATCAGAGTTACTTACTACACAGTATAAAACAAGAACTACCAGTAGATCACATTAAAAAGTGATTGATATCAAGGTACCAATATTAAAGCTAGCAAAAGAAACAGTACAGATTAGGAGTCAAATGTAACTTACCACCAAAATGATGATAAGGTACACAGAGTCCTTTGACTCAGCCTCCAGAAGAACAACCGCAAAGCAGGCATCCCAGCTCTGGGGAGAAACCACACATTTCCCGGAAAATGTGCAGATTTCTCCTTTGTGGAAGTTTGGTGTAGCTTATATAGTTTGTAAAGTGAGGTGTCTGTCAGTCAGAAATCCAGTTTCTGTTTCCAGATCTCACTTCCACAGTAAGATGCTTATTGTCAGCTGGGAGATGCCAGACCAGTGGTAATCCCATGGTGCCAAAATAACTCACTGCAAGACAGCTTTGTCTGGTTTGAGTTATCTCACCGGTTAGCAAGCAATAGATAAGCTTATGTGGGGGCTGAGATGCCCTGCTACATGAGTTTTCACATACAAGTGCCCATTGACTTTTTTTTCCTCCCCATTTGTCCATTCCTGTTGCTCAGAAAATTGCATTTCTATGTGGCTCTGTGTCTTGGAGTGATTTTATAATACTGTATTCCCCTATCATCTGCTTTATGCCCAGAAATGGGCACCACAGCTTTAACCTGGGTCCAGGAGAGGAGGGAGAGAAGCCGGGCGAGTTCTTCAGCGCGGTTTGTGTTCGAGGACTCTCACAGGCTGCCCCACGCTCTCATCGCTGCAGAGTGGAAGGAGCAGCTTCCTGCTTTCAGCCAGCCTGTTAGCTGAGGCAAGAAATTTTCCCAGGACTGCATACCGAAATCCTCCAGAACTTCTTCTTCTTCCTCTACTGGAACTGTTCGGCTTAGCTGTGATCCGAGAACCAGATCATCGGACCCCGTGGACCGGCAGGGAGGCTGCGGGGACGCCACATCCAAACCTTGGGGCTTGGGAGGGGCCAAGCCAGCTACAGAGCTCTAAATCCACCAGCTTTCTCCGCATCGAGGAGGGTTAATATCTTAACAGTTATTCATTTTTCCCCATGCCCTGCGGGCACTTTGTTTGTTAAATAAACAGGTTTTTTCGCTTTCCTCCAAGAAATTCCTTTTGTATCGGTGGGGGAGGGAGTGCTGAAACCTGGGGAGGAGACGTTCCTTGCAGAGCATTTCCCCCTAAACTTGTCTCAAACCGAGACACTCTGTCTAAAGCAGAAGGTGAAGGAACTCTTTGTTCTTTTCATCAACAATCTCAGTAGTATCTGTGTGCAGAAAACTATTTTCTTCCTGTATGTCAAGGTGTCCATATGATTCCTCCCTTCCCTTTTTTCTAGAAAAAAATAAAAATACTTGTAAGAACTACTGATGTGTAAAATTAATCCTGTGGTGGGAACAGAAGAGGACACACTCACTATAAAGACGTCAGCATTTTCCATTTTAGCATTATCTGAGTAAAATCAGCATCCACACAACAGTGCGGAAACATTCCTGGTTTTTCCATCTTGTCCTCCATCAATGTAACCAGAGCTGAGTTAACCTGTAAACTGTTCCACTTCCTCTGATTACGATATGTTTGAGGGCTCAACAGGTCCCAAGATAACTTAATCTTGCTTAAATTGTTTAGACAACTGCATCCCAAAGTATATCATCTCTAAAGCACATTACAGCTGTTTAATAAGCAGCATGCAAGTGAATCTCTATGTAGAGAGAAAAATAAAAAAAGACTGAGGCATAATAATTTCAGAGTTTTCTTTCTCATGCATTTTTGCTGTACCTCATGGTAGCAATCATAAAATGTCTCCTGAAGCTTACCAGATCCAGGCTGTGACAAAATCTTAAGACACGGGGAGTTTGAAGGTAAATCTCTCCATGGACAGGGCTGTAAGGTCAGGCATAGAAGGATGGACTAAGAACTAAAGTCTGGATTTTTAAGGACACTCACTTCAATTGCAGAGCAAAGAGACAAAATATTCTAATACAGAGACAGCCTATTACAAACACATGAGAATAAAATGCATCCACTTGAAGATGCTGTACTCCACTAAAGAGGAGAGCTGTGCAGAGATGAGGTCAGGGACCATATGGTTCTAAGGATCTCCTACACAAAGCAATTTAGTATTGCTTTTCAAACTGAGGTTTTGACAAGCTTTGACATTGGATACAATTAAACAGTAATTTGGGGCCCTAATGAAGACCAGGTAGGAGCATTGTTTGAGAAACTTCACATTTTGTTTTGGATTCTTTTTGGTCTTAAAGACAAGTGAGAAAATTCAGCAATTCAATCATTCTTTAAGCAAGGTATTGGAAAATATTTGTGAGGGGTAGCCAACTCTTTCTTCCTTTTATAAAGCACAGAAGAGCATCTGATCAAAGGAAGGGCTTGTTGACATTGTTACAACCAAAATACTTTTGCACAGATGTGCCACAGAGGGCCTTCAGACTTAGAAAATAGCAAGAATGAGGACAGTTTATTTATGCTGAAACTTGTCTTCCTACATTTTCAGCCTTTTTTGTATGCTTTAACCCATGAAAATCAAATTTATGTTTTGGTCAAATATTCAAGGTCTGGATTTAAGTTCTTCCCTTCAGTTTGAGTTGGGGGTCCATTTTGAGGATGTGGTCAATGGGTTTCAATCTCCCACTGTCAGAAGTACCTTTCCCTACTTAATGCTCAGTTCTTTTGACTTCACTCCTGGTGGCCCTTGTCCAGACCACCTGCTCACATTGGGATTGTCTTCTCTTTTTCTTAAAACAAAAGATCAGCCTAGCAAACAATGCTAACAGTGCAGTTGTTTAATCATAACTGTCAAGCTACAGCTACTGATAACCAATTTTTTTAAAGTTGCAAAGTTTGGCTCAAACCCTCATTCAAATCTTGAGGGGCTTGGTATCAACAGTACCTTAAAAAATAAGTACTCTAATGATTGTACATACCTTGAGACAGCAAAACACCACTGTTGCCACTGCTACCACCGCTACCCCTGCACCAAACACTTCTAGCCCAATTTTCCAGGTGTTGCCTGAATTTTCTTTAAAAATACAAATACAAAACAGAAGTGCTTTATATCACAAATTAATATTCACTATTGTTCAATAAATATATCAAAGCTATGATTTTTCTTATTTAGAATCTAAAAGGTATGATTTAGGGAGAAAGAAACTGAGGAAACTGAGACAAAGACAACAATGTGCAAGTTACTTGACTCATACTGTAAGACTTTGAAGTGATACTTTACCGACTTAAGTGTGAATAGCCAAAAGCAGATTATTTTACTTAATCGTGCTGATAGCAAATTCCATGTGTGCTCATGGGATAGGATTTGACAGCTTCTTAATACAAGTCCCATTTAAAACCAATCAACTGTCCAGTATGCCAAACACTGTCTCCAAGTACAGTGCTCTGTGCCATTAACAGCACTGCTGATTTACAGTAGAGCATCTCTGTAAGTGTTATCCAGCCTGGATCATAAATTTCATTACAACTGCTGCAAAATCTTTACAACTTTAATCTGAAACATTGCCGAGCTTCATAGTGCAACCATGCAATCCGGGTGGACACAAGAAATCCTGAGGTGGGTGATAACCATGGATTCCACAGGAGATCAAAGCCCATCTAGTAGAAACCCCTGCATGGCACCAAACTGTCAGAAGAACAGTATGGTTCTTCTTCCTCAGGCTATCTTTCCTCTGCTCTGTCTTGTCCAAAGAATTTGAAAAATTCTACACTCCTCTGGAAACTTCCTATGGATGCCTGGAAAACAACTGAAAAATAAGAACTGCTAAAACAGAGCATTTAATCTAGTCATTGCCTTTAGCTTGACTCTGTAACCACGTGCAGACCTGTGTTACATCTTGCCAGTTCCTGTGGTAGAGCAGCTTTAAGCCGCAACCCTTCCTTACACAGAAGAGAGCTGCTTAAATGACTGTAAATTGATCTCCTTTTTTCCCCTCAAAAGCCTTCTTTCCAGTGGCCCTTGGAAACCCTTCTGATGGCTCAGCAGCTGCTGTGCCATGACTGCTATCCAACATGGTCTAGCCCATTCCCTGCTGTCTCCAGCCACTTATCTGCTTTCAGGCTGTGCTGCCACAAAGGTGCTCATCTCTCTGAAAGTGTCTTCTCAGTTCTGTATAACCTAACTGTGGTCCCTGAGCAGGAACATTCTGTGAGCAGCACAGTAATATCACCAGTAAAGACCAGCTTTGTATCACCTATGGCTGTTGTAAGATCCATCAGAGAGCACTAGAGAAAGGCATTTGTAGCAGATGATCCCCATCACATTTGGACTGTCTCCAGTAAACATACAGGGAGACTGATGGACTTGTGCACAGAAGTTAGGAGTGTCAACTAAAGGTGTAACTCCTTGGAGGTGTTCGATGCTCTCCACTCTAGAAGCACAATATTAGGTTTACAGGATAAGGAAGATCATGCTGCAATTTGAGCTGCAGGGAAGTATGTTTGTCTGACTTAACTGTTTTCTTTAACCCAACTCACCTCCTTCAGGCTGTGAACAGCCGCTGCCATCTAAAACATCAGGTTTTCAGAATGAAATTAAGCCATCATGGGGGAGGGGAAAGAAAGGAAGGCAAAAAGATGTACTTATTATCACTTATTCTACCCCCTTTTCTGTTACGTTGCCTCTATTTTCCATGTCCTACTGGCTTGTTTCAAGTTCTCTTCTTTGTTTAGAAGAGGTGCCCAGAGTTCTTGATCTTTTAGGTGATTGTATTTAATTGTGTAAAATGTGTGTGCTACTGTTGTATGTCCTCCTGACAATGAAATAACTGTAATTAAGATTTCACAGCTGAAAATTTAGTATAGCTCATAAAAACACAGGCATGCATTTAAACATATATATCCCCAGGCCTAAAAAAAGCCTGCTGTGTAGAATTAAAGCTTTGAAAATAACAACTGTGTGTTCTCAACAAGCTTTCTTCTGTAGCCAAACTTATACCACATGCTTTGGGCTTCCCATCATCTCTCTGCTACATTTAAAGCTATGTTTTCTGTCAGCAGAGTATTTAGGACAGGATTCTGAGAGCCCTGCTGTGCCCTCAGCTTTGACAGCAGTTGGTGGCAACTGAAGGCAGCCACTGATTTTGAAACCTTTGCCACAATAAGCTAGTGACTGAAAAAAATAAACTTCTAGTCTTTAGACAAACACATCTTGGGTAACTTTTTTTTTCCTGGGCCAACAATAATAAAATATGTATCTCTCCTACCCAACTGTACCAACCATACAAAGATGGTTTTTCTCAGTATTTTATAGATTTCTGATTGACTCTTTGGCTGTGCATTGTCCTAACTGGTCCTCATCATCTGAAACAGACCGAGTGGCAACTTACCGACGTGCAAAGTTCTCACAGTAAGTTTTGTGTAGAGCGGTGTCGAAATATTGCACAGATATTCTCCACTGTCATCTGCAGTAAGATCATCCAACATCAGTGAAAAGTCACTTTCATGAACCCGGACTCGAGGCTGGTGAGAGTGAGATGTGCCATTGAAGGAGGCCAGGACTGAGGTCACTGCATTTCTGTGTAATGTCCAGACAACACTGAAACTGTCAGCGCTTGCAGTGTCATTCCTGTGTTCACAAGGAATTACGGTGCTATCTCCTTCCACACTAAACAGGTGGTCTGAAACAGATAAAGAACTCGCTGCAGTTGTTTTGGAAAATACTCTGAAGGTTATTTAGACATTTTCTGATTTTTTTCTGAGGTTTGATCCTACTATGGACAAATTTAAAAACACATTTCACTACTTTGATATATTCCAATATCACAGTATGTTTCTAGAAGCATCTAAAAATTTTAAAAACAAATCCATCTTACACTAAAAAAATCTAATTGATATTGGCAATATTTAAGAAAATCCTTTTTTTTATTTGACTTTTTTTCATTTGACTTTTTTTCCTCTAATTGAGGGGCTCATTAACAGAAGTGATTCAGTCTAGTCTAAGTTACTGTGTAAAACAGCAGGAAATTCCACATGCTGGGAGCAGAGAGAAAATGCAACTGATCAGCT
Organism: Edolisoma coerulescens; assembly: GCA_013397115.1. Classification (NCBI taxonomy): domain Eukaryota; kingdom Metazoa; phylum Chordata; class Aves; order Passeriformes; family Campephagidae; genus Edolisoma; species Edolisoma coerulescens. Next base: position 38,621 of record VWZW01004865.1, on the reverse strand, counting down.
ACCTGCACATCTGAAGCAAAAGGATAAAACACAACATAATTTAACTAAAAGAATAAAAAGATTGTATGTAGTTAGAAATAACTTTCAGCTATGGTGGACTTAAGTACTTCACTTGTCTATGTTGAACATTTAACAATTAAGGAACAGCTTTAAAAAAACAGGAAAGAGAAGGAGAAGGCAGGTAAGTGGAATTAATACCTAATACATAAAATACTAATACAAGATAAATTAACATCATAGCACAACTATTGATTTGACAGCAGGGATTTGACAGCAGTGGTGGCTGGCAGTCAGCTGGAGAGGAAGGTAATAGATTATTTTGACATGGTATTTGACATTTGATTTCTCTGGGGAGGTTTTAACTAATAGATGTGTGGGGCTGAAAATCGTGAATACAAAACAAACCAAAATTGTACCCCACACTGCTATTGTAGAAGTCAAAGGAAAGCACTTTGCTATCAAAATATTCTACTGAGGGGTTAGATGGATGCAGGGAAATTCAAATAAATGTGTGATGAAATTTTTGAAATTTCTCCTGTGGATCAGAGGCATAAATAAACAAAACAGACACTTATAGTGCACTTGTTAGCTACTATGATGCCATACTTGAAACCTGCCATGTTATAAGCTATTCCATGTAAATTAAAAACTGCACTCGTGTTCTGGAGCTTATGCAGTGGGTTAGGAACTGAGAGTGTCTGGGTACCCTGTAGGGGGAAATCAGGGTGATGGAAGCATCTATGCACATCTCACGAGGGAACTGTTCTTGCATTGCTCTTCATTCAATTAAAAATATTTCCTAAGAAACAGGAGAGGTTGAAAAGCACTAGTTATTTACTCAAATTGAATTTTCAATGAAATTCAGGAGGAAGACAGAGCAGAGTTGAAATGTCATAATCCTGCTTTTCCTTAACTAACAAAATGAGCTGCTGTTTGATAAAATGCAAACAGTGTTTGCTGCTCTCCATTCCCATGCACCCCAGCACTCAAACTGGTAGTTAAGGATGGATGTGAAGAGATGTACAACGAAAGGATTGAATAGTACCAATAAAAGTCTGGCAAAAGATGGGAAATGGGCAGATCAAAGATCATATATGCAGCTAGAGCAGCAGACAAACTTTCACCTCCCTCACAGAACCCACATATTCTCCAAGGTTTCCATGTGTTTTGTCCAGTAGACAAAATTCTTTTATTGATGGAGTGTAAAGTTTGTTTATTAGGCACCTCTTAAAATGTGAAACTGATATAGAAAAGATGTTCAGAATAAAGGTAACTTACAGAAGGGTGAGCTAGCCCCTCTCACTCCTACTTCTTGGAAGTAACTTGTAATACTAACAAATACATTTCAAAGAGAAAGGTATATCCTTTTGCACTGTCCCATATCCATGTTGCCCCACTGCAGAAAGATGGTCTTTAGTTTGGCTCTGAAGCCAGCTGTGAAATTCAGTAACAATGCAGGAAGAGACTTCCATTCATTCCTACCTTGCATCTTCCATTCAGCAGCCCACACTTCACCATGGAAATGAATACGACAGTAGTAAGTATCTGCCATGTTTATAATGTCCTGGTCACTTCTAAGAGAATAGAGAACTCCATTCCTGGTTTCCTCCCGATCTGTCTCTTGGATGGATGTATTGCCTTGTACCCAAGATATATTTGGTGCCGGATAAGTGAGAAAGGCATAGCACTTCAATCTCCTTTCTGTGTTTGTCTTTTGGTATTCCAGTGCATACGAAGAAGGAGCTGTAGATGAAAAAAAAGATTAAAAAAACAAATCCTAGTACTTACGAAATAGTTTTTAACTTGAAGTGATTGTTCTTTGGAATACCATTGGGGAGAATAAATATAGCTGAGAACAAAACTTAATCTGTGTTTGACTTCAGAAGAAAGCACAGCTACTTACGATGTCAAGATTTGTACTGTTCTGAGAAGCCACATTATGTCTACCACGTAATTACCCCTTGGAAATCAGGGTGCAGTAGGTTATGAAAACAGATGCTGCACTATAATTTTCCAACCCATGTTAAAACGTTTCACCAGAGGAAAAAAATTGCTTCATAACACCATCAGGCCCAAAAGGTGCTCTGCTGGGTTGGAGGATTTTCATTCCACGGGAGAAACAACACAAGGAAATCTGTTGGCGTCATCCCGTTTACGGTGGTGCAATCCAAGGATTTTTGATGTCTTACTGACCTCTTACGCGTAGCCACACTTCCACTTCTATTCCATCTTGTGCTGTTCCCACATAGCAGGTGTAAGAGCCCTCATCAGTCATGGTCAGGTTACTAAGTTTCAAGGAGGCATTTCCCCTAGGGATGTTGTCGTGGAAAAGGTGTGTTCTGAGTCTGTAATGTGGATCTTGTTCTTCCAACTGATCCTTCTGCTGGTAGTAACTGTGCACGTTTTTGTTCTCTTTGCTCCAGTGAATTACTTCATCATGCCCAGGTGGGAAATGACACGGGAGGATGCAATCCTTGGAAAACAGCCCTGTTACTTCTTCCTGTTCTGTAAAACCTAAAGCCCATAAGTACAAATGAATAAGTTTAATCGAGTCTACAAGTATATTTCTGCCCTTCTTTATCCCTGACAAAAAAATGCTCTTGCAGGCAGCACATCCTATCAGGTGTGCCAACATCACTTTCATGGCTTTTCTGTCTCATGAGTCTTGGGACAGCAAAGGTCTCCATTCAGCTTAATCAGGATTATAACACAGAGCTCTGCTCTTTGAACTTCTAACCAGTTTAAGTAGAAATCCTGAGTAAGCACCTACATATTCAAATCAGCACACTGTCACCTTACCACCTGAGCTTCAAATGTTTTTCCACACCTTGAACCACATATTTTCCACCTTGGACTTCAAAAAGCTTTTGAGCTGCAGCTTCCTACGTATTCAAACATTCACAGTGCCATGCTGCAATGACCCACGTTACCAACCACCCTCACATAGTGCCAAGCAGTTGTACCATCACAGGAAAAAAAGAAAACTCACGTGAAAGACAGAACTTCTTCAAACAGCTTTGCTACCACAGACAGCATCAGCAAGCTCTGTCCCAGCCCCTTGAGATAATTAAGGTGTGAATTCCACAAATTCACACAAGTGGTAGCATCTCATTTCTGTCAACATTTAATTTAGGCCTTGCTGGCATAAAAGAGCAATTTAAAATTATTCTTTTAAAAAACTGACTGCATTGATTTAGCATCATCACGTGGACCTTCTTGGCCAAGGTCAGACAACCTGTTAGGCTGGTACTGAATGCCCAGCTGCAGCTGCCTTCTCAGAAACTCTGATGCCCTCTCCAGCACATCTGGCAGGACAATCCAAACGACTTTTCCTTAGGCTTCTCAATGCAGAGTCAACCAATTTGCTGCAAACCATTTTCAGTCCGAACTGACAACCACGGCCTGCTGAGCCGTGGGGCAGAAACATTGGCAGGTAACAGTCTGGGGGCTCCACATGCCCAATGGCCAGAGCCATCCATGCAGCCACCTCACAAAGTCTTTTGCTTCAGAAGTGTTTTACACTGCCCAAAATCGGTTCTTTACCATTTATAAACAGTGTTTGAATTCATTAACTCTCCTTAACAAAAATTAGTAATAATGGTCTCCTTTATTATTTTTCAGCTAAAACCTACCCCAAAGTATAGCGCTGAAGTGAAATAAATAGATGATAAGAGGTGGTATGTTCTGTCCCTTCATTTCTTCGTTGGTTCATAGAATGGCAAACTGGCAAAATAAAAAAAGGGAAGAAAAACCTGTTTAAAAGCAGGTAAAAGACATGCCCATATAATATAATTTCCTTTCTACAGTTTACTAAGGACTATAGGCCTTTGTATCAAGTTTTTTGTTTGCAACAGACCTGGTCCAGATTTTTGGCCTTAAGGTCATTCATTATATGATCCTACGCATTAAATAACGGTTGAGGCCCTCTCATTACCTTGCAGCCCCTTGCAGATTGATACTTTATTTTTAATAAATAGAAAGTGTTTACTTTCAGTGTTGTTGCAGGGCTAGGGAATATTAATCGTCATCATTCCTGAACAGCACACAAAGGAAAACCAGTCAAGTAAAAGCTGCAAAAGGATGTAAGATGTCCATTGTCAAGCCTGATTTTCTTTACTTCCTAAAATATATTTCTGATTACTGCAACATTTGACTTCCTGGGGTGGGAAATTTGACTGCATTTGTAAATACTGCAGATATAAAGAACTTTTCACACTTTTTACACTTTCAAAAATGTGTGCATGGAAATCTAGGGTAGTAATGCAAAGGAGGAGGAGGCTCTCATAGTATCTTCTGTTTTGTTACATAGCAATGAACTGGAACCTCTCATGCATACAGAAAAAGAATAACCTTATTGTAACTATTACCTGAGTGGAGGAAGAATGCCGTCTTGCTATCCTAAAATACAGCATACCCCAGTGGAGAAATTACCTCATGAATCAAATAACTTGTAAAGACTTTAAAGAATTTTCCCTAGTCCTTTTTTCCTCCCCAAAAGGCAGCTAAAGGTACCACTTCTAACTGACACAGCACATGGGTTTAGCCAGACTTGCTAGCCAGACCTTTTAGTATTAATGAATAATTTTGACTGGTGTGTGAGACTGTATTTGTAGTGGATGTGAATCTTTAATCCCAAAGACTTTTGAGTATTATTTCTTTTGAAAAGGTAGTGTGCTTGTTTAACATATTCTCACTATTCTGTTAGGAGAAAAAACAGAACAAAACAAAAGAAGACAGAGACATCAAAACATTAAATCCGAGACAGAACTGATGCAATGGTAAAATAAACATTTATGATATATAATTTTGTTCCATGTCAGCAACAATAGCCAGTATTTACCTTCTTTTCGCCTTGCATTAGCAAGTGGGGTATATCATGTTTTATGGATTTTTTGCTTATTTACCTATCACTTCCAACTTGATCAACACAACGTACTGTGCTTGATGTTCGAATTTCAGAAACTGCAATCAATGCTGTATTTCCCTTAGTGTGGGATCTGCCACGTTTAATCCATAGTCGCCTCTCATTGGCAGTGATGCCCTGAGAGTAACATGGTTCCAGTGCTACCTCTGTGATGCATTTGGGGGCTCCATGGACAGTGCACACTGCCTCCCACCTTCCAGCTGTACCCCATAACCCTGCTCCAAAATACAGAGCTACAACTAGTTAGCTGAAAATTTCCATGTTCAGCACAAACCTTAGCTTTGGATCTTCCCATTGTGCCATGTTGAGAAAAATGTATGCTGGTCTGTAGAAAAATCTGAGTGTAGGCTCCAGCCAGTCTTTTCAGCAAGTTCTGGGGTCTTACAGGAATAAAGTGCGCTGATAGAGTATGTTGATAGTTAAGAGTCACACTGCAAAGTTCTGAACAAATATGCTTTTCCTGTTTGCCACAGACTTAAGTGGCACAACCAAGAAATCATGCCCTAAGGCTTTGTAATGAAATATCAATATGAAATTATGTATACAGGCAGCGTACAACTGGAATTAAGATCACTGTAGTCATGTTAGTTACTGATGCTCTAGTTTTCAGGAGAATTATTTCATACAGAATCACCACAGGCTCAACAGGAAAGCTCAGCCAGGGTTTCTTGAGAGCAAGGCAAGGTGCTAAAATGCATCTCCAAAGACATACTGAACAGCTCAAATAGTGGTAGGGGGAATGCTGGATTTGCTTTGGCCACTACAGGAAAAGAATACATGCTTTCTTTTTCTTCTGTTAAACAGCAACCAAACTGTATCCAAGTATTTCCTCATCTTTGAGCTCTGCATTCAAGCTGAAACCTGATCAGACCACTCCGGCAGCAAACAGCCACTGAGATTGGTGGCTGCCCAGTGTACTTTGCTCTGTGACCTCTTTGAGAGCAGACATGCATATTGAAATATCCTCCTTTCAAACTAAATTGATTTATTTCTTAGTACAAAGGATTCTGATTAATTCCTTTTCAATGTAATTTAACAACAACACATTTCAAGCATACACACGCTTATGAGGATTGGGAAACACCAGAGGGCTTCAATTTTTACCAACAAGCAAACAAGAAAAACAAACATGTAAAATTCTAAAAAACACATGTTAATCACATACTGCTAAAATCTCTTACCTGCCACAATGATACCAGCTTTCCAGAATTTCCTCACTGAACCTTCAGAAGATTTCCTGTAGTAAAAAAAGGAAGCAATTCTCTCTGCCTTCCCACAATGAAACCCTTACAACTTAAATGCTAACTTCATACTTCAGTTGCTGACAAATACTCCCAAGGGAAGAAAGTTTCCACAATCTAAACATCTCTGCCTGTTGATCTTTGCCTCTCTCCAGTTGCACTCTGAGCGCCCCACCCGCATGGCACAGAGCCCAGGTAAGTGGCATACAATAAATTCTTGCCAGTCCCGTTATGGGAAGCTGTTTCTGCAGTGCGACTGCGATTCAACACACGTGGAGATTTCGCAACTGTTGCATTCCCCTCTTCGAGCTCAAAACAACTTTTTCTCTTAGTCATTTCTTTTACCTGGCTTTGTTGACCAAATCCAAAGCTGCGGCAAGCTGTGACAGGAAATGAGTTCCCGTGGGCCGTGCGATGCTTAGAGCAGTCACGATGCCCCTCGGAAATGCCCTCGGGCGCCGCAGCGACAGCGGCGATTCTGCTACGGGGTAGAGCGCGGGAACCTGGCACGGGGAGCGAGGTCACATCTCTGCGGGCACGGGAGAGCAAGAACGTAAGGTAAAAGCAATCATGACACTCTTCTCAAAAAGCTGCTAACCTGAAACGAGAAGTAGGTGCCTAGGGCCGCCTGCAGGGTTAGGTAATTATTTTCTAACAATATTTTAACAGTGACTTATTCTCTCTGGGCAAGTCAAGACTTGTGTGTGCCATCTGGTTTCCAGCAGAATAGAACGACTCAAGTATTTTCGAGAAGAGGGCTTACAAAAACCCCCAAACGAAGGGCAGGAAGCAGTGGCAAGAAGGGGTGTCTCCCCTCAAAGACTCACTGGTGCTAGCAGTACACAGGTGAGGTGTGTCTTGCATTCACAGAATCACTTCGGTTGGAAAAGACCTCTGAGATCATCGAGTCCAGCCTTTGACTGATGAACTTCTCAACTAGACCATGGCATTAAGTGACATGTCCAGTCGTTTCTTGAACACTTCCAGGGACGGCGACGTCCCTGGACAGCTCGTTGCAATGCTTGGCAACCCTTTCAGTGAGGAAATTCCTCCAATACCCAGTCTAAACGTCCCTTAGAGCAGCTTGAGGCTATGTCCTCTTGTCCTGTTAGTAATTAATGGGAAAATGGGAAAATGGACCAGTCGCCACCTGGCTACAACTTCCTTTCAGGGAGCTGTAAAGTGGTCTTTCCTGAGCGGCTCCTCATGGGAGCTGCGCTTCTGACCCTTCACCAGCTCCGTTTCCCTTCTCTAGAGGCGCTCCAGGACCTCGGTGTCTGTCTCGTAGCGAGGTGTCCAGAGCTGGACACAGCACTGGGGGTGCCTCGCCAGTGCCTCGCGCATTCCCCAGAGACGGCGCTTTCCCACCCCGTCCCACGGCGCGCCCAGCCAGCACCCCCGGCTGATGCCACAGCTCCTCGGCTGCCGAGACTTACTTTTCCGCACATGCCGCTGCAGAGCACCGCACCTGAGCTACAGCCGCTGCCCACTCCAGACCTGCACGTAGCGAGGCGTTCCGAAGTTTGGCTTAGGGAAGTGGAGAAAGGACCAGACAAGGTTTAAATGAGGAGTTCGCGTACAGCCCCCTCAGCAGCGATCGCACACCAACTTCGGTCCCGCGTTGGCTGTGGGGCTGGGCCCGCCTCTGTTGCTGTGGTTACGAGTAAAGATGGCGGAAGAGGCCGCTCCGGGCCGGCGCGGGGAGCGGGAGCGGAGCGAGGAGGGCCCGGCGGAGCGCGGCCCCGGCGCGGCTTTTCACATGTTCGTGCTCATGGAGGACCTGCTGGACAAGCTGAAGCTGCTGAGCTACGAGGAGGAGGCGCTGCGGCGCCACAACATGCGGCCTCTCTCCAGGTACTTCCTGGCCCGCGCCTCCTCCTCGCCCGGAGGGCGCTGGCGGTGGCCGCGGGCGGCGGGCGGCGGGAAGGAATCCCTCCGGGCCGTCAGAGCCTAGCGAAGGAAGGCAGGGCCCGCACGGCAGGATGCCTGGCTCAAGGGAAAACCAGCCAGCTGCAAAGCGTGTGATCTGGAAGCTTTCAAAACGCGAGGCCCCGCAAAAGGCTGAGATGTGATAAGTAAATAGTCCCTTGACCTTCCGTGCCCCCGGCAGGTACTGGATATCTGCATGCCAGGGTACCTGTGCGAAAAATAGTTCTACCTAAATTCTACTTATTTTGCAGAAAATAGTTCTGCCTAAATTCTAAGTTATTCTAAATAACACTAAATTTCTTCAATTCAGAATAGCTCCTTGTGGAGTCTGTGTATTTTTTAACCCTTTGACCCTTTACAAAAAGGGTCTGTGACCCATTGTTAAGGCTGGGGTTTTGTATCCAGTACGTATTTGTTTCATGTGTAATATTTCTTTGTGTTTTTTGTTTTTTTTTAAATTTTGGTGGGAGACAGGAGGTGTGGGAAACAGGACCAATGTGCTCCCGACATCCACCAGCCCAAATAACTTTTAAACCCATCTGTCACTTTCAGCCAGGCTCCACCGCAGGGTGTCACAGAATTAAGCTTTTTATAAGCAACAGTTTGGTAAGGGAGTCCAAGTTATTCCCTTTTTGGGAAGGAGGCTCCAGTATGAGCACAGTGGCTGTAAGTTGGTTCCAGCCTGCTGTTGAACCATTGGAATGTTTGGAGCAGGGCAGCAAACCTTTGTGTACCTTAGCAAGTAGCTGTGTTGGTAAAGGGAAGCATTTGGTTCCCAGTATCCAGTGTGCATGTAATTCATACTTTGAGAGGAATGGCTGACTGTGGTCTGGTTTTATGGACTGAATTCTTGTTAGGACCACATATTTGAATTTGGTATGATCCAAAGCAGATCCTGATTGTATTGGTTGCTCTGTAAAGCAATCCAAGGTGCAGTAGGTAACGATGGGTGGAAGGATCTCTTCAAAACATGCCTCTGATGTGAGCTGAATGCTCTGATTTAGGTACACCAGCTTCTTGCCTCTCTGAAGGAAAAGTGTAAAGGGGAGGTGGTTTGGGGAACTTGGCAGCCAGGTTGATGAATTACTTAAAGCTGGAAACAGGTGAGCTGAGAGTAGAAAACTTGGTCTGCTGTGGTTATGTGTGAAACTGGGCATCCTGAATTTAGTTCAGATGGGTTGCTCATTGGGAAAATTGGATGAAGAAGCTGCTCTGTAGCCTGTGCTCACCTATAACGTTGTAAGAGCTCCAGAAGCTCAAAATATGTATCATTTATCCCCTTTTTAAACAGGCACTACTTTGCCCTGCCCACCAATCCTGGTGAGCAGTTCTTCATGTTCTGCATGCTCGCCGCTTGGCTCATCACCAAAGCGGGACGTCCCTTCGAGCAGCCACAGGAGTACGATGACCCCAATGCAGTGATTTCAAATGTGCTCTCAGAACTGCGATCCTTTGTGAGTGTCACACGGGCTCTTTTCCCAAGTGTATTGCAAACACCTGCGTTCCCTCCAGAAATATCAGCAATCACACACTGCTCTCCTGCTGGGTGTGGTCCCAAGGACTAGACAGACTTTTCCTGGCTATGAGTTTGTACTAGGTTACTTAGTTAATTGGAAGTTTACGTAGGCTTTATCTGCTTGCTAATTTTTTTAGCTCTGCAAAAATGGTCTTTTAAATGATTCCAGTTAGTTTTGTTCTACAGTCTGTAAAATGGATTAAACCTGGTTTACCTTTTGGAGTGCCACATACGTTGCTTATTTATGGTAGCATAATTTACAGAGATTTTATCTGGAAAATTTACACAGTGTTTGTGATACTGCTCCTGTCAAAGTCAATGATGTAATTCATAGTGTAGGAAGTGGTTTAGAATAGTGTTTTATATTTTCTTCTTTTTTTCTGTTTTTTTCTCTCTCTTTTTTTTTTTGGTTTGGGGTTTTTAGGAGAAACGGGGAGGTTCTTGGGTTTTTTTGTTAAGGAGTAAAAAGTTGTATAAACTGCCAGGAACTATTGGGTTTTTGTTTTTTTTTTTCAATTAAAAAAAAAAAAAGAAAGAAAATAACAAACCCCAAAGGTCAGGACAATATATCAACTGACAAGAAGTATGATCTTACGGCAGAGTATACTGTAATGCAGATGTGAATGATGTTAATAGCACTGTTCCCTAAAGGAGGTAAACCATAGCAAACTACTATGTTTATTCTGAATGACAGCAATAAATTAAAATATTTAGTAAATAATATCTGAAGCAAACAGGGCAGTGTTGAAAAGTTGGCGGTTAAGTCTCAGTACCTGAGTTTCTCTGTAGCTGTTCTTACCTTGCCAGCTTGTCACTTGTGTGCTTGACCATCGAGCTCCCTTGTGGCGTCTGACTCTTCTGCTCCCTGGGAGTATCCTCTTACCACGTGCTTAAAGATTTCTACACTGCACCTGTTCCTTGGCTTCATCTGGTTTTCCTTCTGTTGCCTGACTGGAGGTGCATAGGAGAAGAATGTGAATTGGCACTAATAAAATCTTCATACACAAGAGACACTTTGGTTTTAGTGTACAAAAACTTACCTCCCTACTAGGAAATTTGTGTTGCTAGGCCATTAGTAAACAGCCTATCTCTTTATTTTAGGGAAGGCCTGTGGATTTTCCTCCCTCAAAATTAAAGTCAGGTTGCGGAGAGCAAGTGTGCTATGTTCTTGATTGTTTAGCTGAAGAAGCCTTGAAGCACACGGGGTTTAGCTGGAAAAGGTACGGTACACTTCTAAGCATCCTCCCTTATGCATTGCTTTCCAGCAAACAGATTTAAGTTGTAATGGTAAAACAAAACATAGGAATGACTACAAGCATTTTATTTGACAATTCATGAGATGGAAAATTCAACTAGGCTTGAAGCAGGGAGACCAATTAATTCCTAATGCAATTTCAGACAACTGGCCTGTTACCAGCAAGACTGAGTTTGGACCATTATAGGCTTAGCTAATTAAGGTTTAACTGATGACCTTTTTTTTGTTTATTTCCCTATGCATAACACCTTGTTAATCTGACATTTGGGTTGAAACATTTAATGTCCTTTTAGGTTCTATCAATCAATAATAAATTCCTGGAGTTATGCATAGTATGATCATGTTACAAGGAGACCTACAGAATTCTATTTAATCTGAAGGAAATTTTAGGACAAGTTAAATGCCAGATAATCTCAAGTATGTGAAGATGTCTTTGAAAGTGTTCTTTATTTCATTCTTTCCCTCTGATGGGTTTTGAAATGGATATTGCAAAGTAATTTCTACCTTGGAAATATTTTACTGGTACTTCTGTTTAGTACACAAATTCCACTATAGGCTGAAAATAAGCCTGCAGTGACATGCACTTGAATTTTAAGAGTTTAGACCAATAGAGAAAAAACCCATAATTTACTTCCTAGATGTCTTTGTAGTGTGAATGTACAATACTGCTTGGCATAGTAAATAGCCTTTACTTTTTAGACTGTCTAAGATGAACAAGACTTTAAAGGCTGAGTGTATATTTATTTAAGTTGTGAAACACTAATCACTGTCTAGGTATATTTCACATCATCCATTCTTCTCAAGAAATGTTTTGTTTGCAGAGGTATTTACAATTTATTGTGTTTAAAAGCTCTGCTGTTCTTTGAATTAATTTCAGGCCAGCATATCCAACAGAAGAGCCAGAAGAAGAAGAAATAACAGAAGATGATGCAGAATTAACACTTGATAAACTGGAAGAGGATGTTGCAGTAGGTTTATTTGATTGGTTTTGATTATATTAATATTGATCAACTATGAGGAAATTTTTATTCACTGTTCATTTTGTTTGGCTTTGCTTAAGAAGTCTTTTCTATTAGCTGTTCAAGTTTTTTCCTGCAGCTCCATTCCTGCATTGTCAGATTCTCTTTAGAGTTTTTTGTTGCTCTTCAGATAAGAATAACTCTTGAAGATAGAGCGTATGTTCTTAGATGCAGTGGAATCTAATCATGCATTAAAATCACAGATTCTGAATTGTTTCTTTTCTACTTATAAATCTTCTCTTGATGTTAAACTAAAGGTTTAGAATAGGAAAACAGTCAGCTATCTGCCCTTTTCTGTTACCTTGTTAAGGTCTAAGCTGCTTAGATTGGGAAGTGGGGATGAAACAGTTAACTAAAGCACAGTTGAAATCTTTCAAAGAACCTCTGGGTTTGCTCTCAGGTATTGTCCTAGGCCATGATTTTCACAACTAACTTGTTCTATTAACTCGTCAGAATGTATGTGTGTTAATAAAACCACTGAGATGTTATTCCCTTACTAGGTATTTCATTATCAGGCAGTTTATACCTAAAGGATACTCACTTTTAAGAGCCCCTAGTGGTTCTACAGGGATTAATTACATGCCAAGGTAATTTTTTTCCCCCAGTCCATTGTTGCTGTCAGGATATTGATATTAGCTGTATCCATAATTGAATTTAGCAGTATTTCCAGCAGTTAAATGCTAATGATGAGGTCCATTGATTGTTCTTTGTTTTTTATTCTTCTGAATAAAAATGATGAGGCTGACAGAGCCTAGTTCTGTAAATCTTGAGAAATTGGGTAGCCTGTGTTAGGTGGCCAGCAGTAGGCAGTGAGGCTAGGTGTGCAAGGAAATCTGCAGTTTGGTTTCTCAGTTCTGATGACCAGTCTTCTTGTTCTGGTGCTATGTTCTTTTAAGTGCTGTACAAATATGCATTGTCCATTTAGCAAAAGATAGTCTCAATCTAGTCACCATTAATTTCTTGCAAGTATTCAGGGTCAAACATGCCAGAAGAAAACAGTGGTCCCTGTTAGCTAAAAACTGGGTAAAGTAGATGCAGCAGCTTGGAAAAAAACAAACAGAGACCTCTGCTTCTTCTAGCAGGATCCATCTTTATTACACACACTTCAGTATTTATATGTTTCTACCATGGGAAAGTTTAGGGAAAGTTTTGGGAAGGCGCAGAGGGAAAGACAAAACAGCCCCACCACCAAGCACCTGCAGAGCAGACGTTTCTGCCCTTATCAGCCATTCACTCAAACAAGCCACCTCCCAGCGTTCTGGGTGGTAAGGGAAAACATTCACACACGGTGTTTATGGCTGGAGTCAATCCTTTGGTATGCACCTTTCCCAAGAGAACAGAGAGCCTTTATCAAAGTCGAGATTAACGTCACTGGCCGCTGCTTCTGCACAGAGGTCTCATCAAGGTCGGGATGGCTGCAGCAGGCAGCTGCTTCTACAATAGAGGAAAGAGGAATAAACTCCAAGGTTTTCACTGAGTCTTGAAGGATTTTTCCCTAAGACCTGTGTTATTGCAGCTTTTGTGATTTGTGTAGAAAGGAGGTGGATGATAAAATTTCACTTTGGTAGAAAAGACAGTCAAGAGGGGGACAAGGTGTATAAGGATGAAGTGTATGGGTAATAAAATGGCAGATGAAATACAGTATAGATAAGTGAAGGTTAGTGCACAGAAAAAAGCATCTTTACTTATGGGTGATGGGCTCTCAGCTGACCACAGTCACAGAAGAAGGGAATTTTGAGACTATAACAGAGAACTCTATAAATACATGAGCAGAGTGTGTGGTCTCATGGATAAGAAAAAAATCAGTTGCCTCAATTTCAGTTCTGTTCTTCTGCACTCTTCAGATGTGGCATCATTCTGCAACTCCAAATATGTAGTGCAAACAACATCGTGAAAACTGTGTTGAGGTCTGATTGTGGTTTGGTTTTTGTTTTGATGTGGTTTTATTTTTAAGGTAAAGCTTTAAGAAACACATAAAAAAATTACAGTTACCATACAACTATTGATAATGGGCCATTTCATGTCAGAGGCCTTTGGTTTAGGGTTTGGGTTTTTTTGGTTGGTTGGTTTATTTTTGTAATGCTGTGGCTCTCTGAAGGAAATGTGGGAATAGCTTTGATCTTTCAGCTTGTCCCAGGTATTATGTCTCTTCATAAGCTTCATATCATGAATTCTCCATGTCTTGTTTTGTTCAGAAATATGGAACTTAATACTCCTTGGTTTGTGCTCCTGCAAAATAAAATTATGGAGAAAGACTTCAGTAAGTATTGCACAATCTTACTTTGCAACTTCTCTTAAGGAAGAAGAGTCAGACAATGAAGAAAATTATATTGACCTGAATGTTTTAAAGGCGCAAACGTACAGATCAGTAAGTTGTTACCCATCAGTCCTCTCTTGAGAGATTTTTACATCTGTAGCAGCAATTTGTGTCTGTTGGATTTAAGTCTAAAAGTCCTTGTATAGTCTTTAGCTGAAAAAAGACCGCATCTGAAATGAATCAACTTACTTTGAAAGAACAACATGCAGCCAGTGTCTAAACTGATATCACTGAAGGGCTGCTGGGAACATTTGCAAGAAATTTTTTGCAGAGACTTCTAGAGAAACATGGTATTAGTGTCATGAATATGTTTTAATCCCACATACATACACCATTTCTGAAATGTATTATGATTTCTTCTTATATTCATTTAATTCTCTTCAGTTTTAAGTATGATGAGAAGATATATTTATTTTAATCCCAAATCTTTATGAATTCAAAGAAAGCTATTAAAGAAATCTGTTAAAGAAATCTGTAGTCTAGATCATTCTGGATATAAATATTTTTCTAATATTAACACTGTAAGCCATTATAGTGATTTCTAACAGTTCTCACTGTGCAAAAAAATGATATTTTGTGTATAAATTTTGTGATTTTTACACAGAACGTGAATGACACTGCAAAGCAAGAAGAGATTTTACAGTCCACAACAGATGCAGCAGAGTGGAATCTGGAAGTGGAACGTGTGCTTCCACAGCTGAAAGTCACAGTCAGGACTGACAATAAGGTATGGAAGAATGGATTTGCCTGTGTATGCGTGATGATTAAAATGTGATTTCAGTCAATGCTATTTACTTTCTGTTGGCAGTTTTTGTCTTTTGTCATGCCAGGACTTGTGAGTAATGAGCTCTCCAGTGCGATCTTGTCTGAACCTTTGTCACTTACTTTGACCCTAGAAGCAATAATTTTCAGTAAGGTGTTTTTTCAATATTCTTTTTTTTTTCTGCTGCTTACAAGGCACCTTATTTCTATATATTTATTCAGTGGAGATTTTTTCAATCCTCTGACATTTCCAAAGTATTCACACTTCTAAAAAATTACACCCTCTGTTTAACAACTATTAAAACATCTTCCTGGAGGAGAGCTGATGATCTTACCTTTCAGCTGTTCCATTTTAAAACCACATGAAAGGCTGATTGTATGGAATTCCTCTGGGTGAACTTTACATGACAGTCAGGTAGGTCTGTACGCCGATCAAGTTATCCTGAACTCTCCTTATGTTTAGTGAAAAGAAGTGAACCCTTTTTCAACTGATTTTGTTCACCATATCCAGATAACTGTCTCAGGGTGAAATTCATCACATCTTAGATCTGTGTATTTCTCTCCATAGTCTGTTTCAAGGAGTCTAGAATGAGCAGCTTAGAAGTAGGCATCTGTCTTTGGCAAGTCCAAACCTAGGACCTGCTCCTGGCATTGCCATAAGCATTCTTTCTAGAAGCTTGTGTAGCACACACAGATCAGTGCAGTACTGAAATTGTTCATTTGCAGTGACCCAGCTGGTTGGGGTGTTGGAGCAATCTGCAGCACTGATATATCAATACAATACATATACATGAATACAATGAAAGGTAATTATCTTGCCAAAAATAGGGGAAACCCTCAACTGTCTGCTTGCCTGTCTTTCACCATATTGCGTTCTTCTGTGTGAAGAATTGCCTGGTTTGAACCACTCTGCTGTGATCCTGAGCAAGCCCATCTGTTGCAGAGAACATGATGCTTGAGTCTCACAGAGAGGAATTAAAACTTAATAAAAGACATACATGAAAAATTAAAGCCACTGTAGGATCTAAGGTTTACTAGCTTCCCACTTAATGCACCATCTCTTGGCCTTAAGGAATATGTCAAAATGAACATGAAAAGAGGATTATTCTTTTTCGAGCTTCTGTGCTTTCAGAAATAATTGGAGAGAAGTGTTTGGCCTTTTTCCATTCTACCAGAAAATATCATATTCTGTTTCCTAAGGTGTGCATGTAAACATATTACCAGGAGAGTGGATATGGTTTAATCAATGGCATTAGAAGCTAGAACTTATTGTAAAGTCCTGGACAGAGGTGAGGGGTGGGTTGTGTGTTTGTTGTTTTTGTTTAAACTCTAAAGTTTGGCAAATTGTGAACAATTGTCACCAGACCAGTAAGAGATCACGAGTCTCCTGCAAACCTGAAACACAGCGTAAGCACATTTTCTCCACTGGCTCATTACCTGGTGTGCAGTGCCAATTCACAGCACCTTTCCTCAGCCCCCATCCCTGAGTCCATGTATGTTTCCTATGATCTTGAAGTTGGAAATAATTTTCCCTCTTCTAATTGTATCCCATTATCAAAACCAAGTTTTGGTATTTCTGCCTCTTTCATTTCTTTCCGTTTTTTTGATAACAGTAAGGACTAAAATAGAAAGGAAAGAATGGATATTCCAGAACTGGTAGGTGTTGGGTATCAAAAGCACTCATTTTGTCTAAGAATAAGCTGAACTAGTGCAGCTACAATCAGTATTTTTAGTATTTGTGCCCAGAGTGGTTTCTAGCAGAAAGAGTTCCATGAAGATCAGACTCTAAAAAGCATAGCTGCTATGGTATCAGTGAGGATGTCAGTGTTTGTTTATGGATCTGAGTGTCACATGTGACATTTAGGAGATTTATAAATTGTGTCACATTGAGTCAGTGCCCCTGGCTATGAACATGGCAGTGGCAGGAGATCCATGGCAATAGTATAAGAGAGGTCTGGCCCTGCTTTGCATACCTACCGTTGTTTAGTAACCAGATAAAAGCTGTACTTACCTATGTTTTAATTTGTGATGTCTTTTTTAGGATTGGAGGATTCATGTAGATCAAATGCATCAGCATAAGGATGGAATTGATTCTTCTTTGAAAGAAACTCGGGTATGTCTTGTATGTACAGAATATTTTATTAATCTGTCAGAATTTTTATTTTCTCTTTTATTTCATATGTGTTAAGAACTAAACTGATCCCTTTTTTCTTAATTTTATTTCTGCTATTGCTGTAAAATTACAAAGGAAAGATATGCTAATGATCATTAGGGACAGTGCTAGTGCCAAAATACCTTTTGGGAAAGAGTTGTATGTGTGAGGATTAACAGGGCTATCAGGATCCAGTAATGAGTGCATTACCATAAGTACATCCTGACTACAAAGTAGAATAATACAATCTGAAAGTGCTGTTAAAAACCCCAAAATACTCTCGAATACTGTTGCTAGAGTAACTTACTGACATTGACATTTGTCATTAATTGAGGAGGGGAGAGCGATGAAGCAGTAAAGACTGAAATACATATTTTGGAGGTGGGCAAACCAGAATACATTGGGAATAATTTTTTGTTGGCTGAACGCAGCATTTCTGTACTATTTTTCTCTCTTGCTGTAGGCTTCCGTAGCCTTTCTTAACTACAGCACCATTTTGATACTCTTTGCATACTGTATACTGTCAACCCACAGAATGTGATTTTCTAGGGTTACCTTGACAAACTCCATAATGAAATCAGCAGAACACTGGAAAAGATCAATAGCAGGGAAAAGTACATCAACAACCAGTTGGAGCACTTGGTTCAAGAATACCGTTCTGCACAAGCCTTGCTGAGTGAGGTATTGCTGATCTTTTGTTGTTGCCTCCTCCAGTATTACCTTGCTGTTAAGTGAGGGTAGAGGCAAAGACGACATGGAATGAGTTATCTATGAATTCTGCTGTTGGATATAAAGCAGGGGAAATGTTGATTGGCTGTCAAATTATATTCTTCCTGAGTTAAACTAGCAATTTTTATTCAACTGTTGCACAGGGAAAAATAGATGGGTTTTGCCCGAGTATTATGTATAGCTGTTGCCAGTTTTGGGTAGCTAGTAAATTGCTAGTTCTGCTTTTCCAGAAGTTCACACATCTGTCATGAATGGAAAAACTACAGTCTCAGTCCAACATTCATCCCTTAGATCGAGTACTGGTGCTAACGTGCACAAAGCACTCTGATTACTTCTTTGCTTCATTTACTTTTTATGCCAATAGAGTGCTGTCTGAGAAGCTTTCTGATCCCCTGTTTAGGAGGCATTGGAGTCTGCCTCTTGGCAAGCCCTCCTGGTTGTGGCCATGCTGACAATCAGGTTAACAGAATTTGACTTCTGCACCTTCTGTTTGCCTTGTTGTTAAAGTATCTTCAAGATAGTAATTTACTGTTCATGAAGTATTATTCTGGGTTTCAGTATTCAATCCTTTCTGCATTATGGCAGATTTTCTTCATGTTTATTTCT
This sequence comes from Edolisoma coerulescens, assembly GCA_013397115.1. Lineage (NCBI taxonomy): Eukaryota > Metazoa > Chordata > Aves > Passeriformes > Campephagidae > Edolisoma > Edolisoma coerulescens. Next base: position 20,171 of record VWZW01004865.1, on the reverse strand, counting down.
TCATGTAAATGATTAGAAAGCATACTTCTTATCAAGTGTGTATTTGGACTATTACAATTCTGAAAACTGCTTTACATTTTTGAGTGATAGTCATTACAGGGGCTGATGTTTCAAGCTTGTCCTCATTTGTAAACTTCACTGGGGCTTTGTGGGAGAGTTTCTGGAATTGGAACTTAGGAGAGCAAGTCTTGAAGTTTTCTCTGAGCTATCTGCATACATCTCTTCAACTCTCATTACAGCAAAGACATGTTTCTTTCCAGGCTAAAGAGAAGTATCAGGAGGGAAGTGGAGGAGTAACTGAAAGGATTAGAGTGCTTTCTGAGGTAAAACAAATATTATTTTAAAACAGTCTTCCGAGAGTTGGCATTTACTGGTTGCAGTTTAATGAACCCAGTTCTTTCTGATTTGTTCTCATGTTAAAGATTAATCTTTGTTTGGGGGAGGTGATCTAGTCCAGCCCCTAAATTTTTAATTCAGGCTGCCATTGATTTTTAACTCATGAAATGTGATCTCAGTTTGTAAATGAAGGTAAATCTCTGTATTTTATAACCTGTGTCCTAGAATTATGGTGGATTACTAAATCATGCCCATAAATTCTTTGGAAGAAGAAAAGTTTAACTCTTATTTTTAGTTAAAATAAACAATTTGAAATTTTTGTCTTCCAGGCACTTAAAAGCAATATTTGACTAAATAGTAATTTTTTCTATACATAAAATTATCTTACTACCTAAATCTGTTTTTCTGTTGTGGGTTTTCTTTTTCTTTATGTCAGTCCTCTGACAAATTTAAATAAACATCTCCTGTTTCCTAACTGCCTCCACATGTTGAGTGTTTCATGGCATTTCATGTAGAATTACAGCCTGATTTCCAAATACTTCAATGCTTTGTTCAAATAAAAAAAAATTTAGATGGCTCTGTTTGGGTTTTAGAAACCAACTTTATTTATTAGGCAATAATTATTCTCTGGAATAATTGCATAAAATAGATTACACAATAAGAATGTGTTGGAAATAACAGAACAAATTTGAGATGTTTTAGAACAGAATAGAATAGTTGAGTTGGAAGGGACCTACAGTGATCACCCAGTCCAGCTGCAGTAGGTAATACAGCAGTTTAATGGGAGTTTTCCAGCAAAGATTTCTGAATGTATGAATTCTGCAGAATTAGAGCTTCTTTCTATTTCAAGGAAGTAAGTTTGAAAAAAGTATTTTGTGATGACTTCAGATTTATGGAATGTGCTTTGGAAGCTGATGGACTGATTAGTAGTGGTGAATGTGTTACTAGCTGGCATCCTTCGAACTACGTAGATGCAGTGGTGCATGTCTTGAGATAAACCAGACCCACTGGATGCTGGTACTGGTCTGTTTTCAGTTGTGCAATCAGACCTCAGCCCACTTGGCAATACCATTATCACTGCAGGTATGCAGTAACAATGCAGCAATGATTCCTTTTTGTTACTGAAAAGGCTTCTTGAAGCCTTAATGAAGGGCTGTTTTCATATTATAGACAAGAATACTGAATTATTACCTCGACTGTACTTTAGAATCATATATTTGCTTTTTTTTTTTATTGATTGCTAGACAGTGCTGAAATGCACTTTTCATTCTTCATACATGCATTTTACATACCTGTGCCAGTGGCAGCAGGCTGGACTGCTGCACCTTCTTTTGCTGCAGTGCTGTTTCTCAGGTTTCCAGTGTAACATGCTGAAGTCCTGATGATTCCAGAGGGGCAGCGGGCATGGTTATCTGATGAATCTTGATCTGCAGGGATATTGGTTCCTATGTTCTTGCATCCAGCATCACACTGAAACACTTACATTGTTGTTTTTATTGGGGATGCACAGATTTTCCATAACACTGAAAAACAAACCAAAACACTGGTGTTTGGTCAAATTGTTACTCTTTTTCTGTAATTTTTTATGATATTAATTTAGTTAAATTAAAATTTTCTGAATGTTTGAAAAATTGTTCCTCTTTATATAACGAATAAGATGGATTAGTTAATTTTTTTTTTTAACTAAAGCAGTTATTCAGCAGAGACTTTTTTTTAAACTTGATATTCATCTGGTTTAATTAAGAAAAAATATCTATTTTAAGATTACAGAAGCATTAGAGAAAGTAAAGCAGGAAACAGAAGAGAAAGGTAGCAGTATGACTGATGGTGGTAAGTATGGTTTTGCTTCAGACAGCACACCCTTTTTCTTGGTAACAGTTTCATAATATGCACTTCATTAAAGTAAGAATGAGAGCAATTACAAGAAGCAAAATGACAGAGCAGCATCATATTAGTGGGAAGGGAGGGATTAGAAATAAAGTGTAGGGCACAAAACATTTTAATAGCTTTTCGTAGGTAAGATGATTTCCTGCTCGAGGTGTCTTCAGTTCTCTACCAAACCTCAAGTCAGGTATGGGAATAAGGCTTTCAGCTGAGCAAAACACATCATTGAAAAACCTGTCTTAATGTTGATGCACATTTTTGTGAAGCTCTTAGATGTCAAGAAGACAGCAGAATTGTCATTGCCTATTTCTGTCTTTAAAGTGTTTTGCATATTAAAAATGATGTATCAGTACAATCATATCTTTAGAGTAGAACACCCTTTTGTTCATTCAACTCTTCAATTTTAAGGAGTGAATTACAGCAAACAATGCTTTTGTGTTAGGTGGCTGACAGAGTTGTTCTGTTTATCTTTTTTTGGACAGCTCCTCTAGTGAAGATTAAACAGGCCTTAACAAAATTGAGGCAAGAAACCATTCAGATGGACATACAGATTGGTGTGATGGAACACACATTGCTCCAGTCAAAGCTGAAAGAGAAATCCAATATGACTAGAGATATGCACGCAACAGTGATTCCAGAAGCCACAGTAGGTGCCTATTAAAATTGGTTGTACCTGACTTGGTTTGCCCAAAATGCTGTTTTCTACCATTTGCTTTTTTGTGAGTTCAGAGGTTTCATTTTTGTTGGGGGAGGGGGATGTTATTTTTACTGTTCCTTTTTAACAAGATGCTTGTTAAAAGATGCACTTTTTTAAGAAGTAATGTGCACACTTCAGACTCAAGAGGGAGCCATGTTTAGTTTTGTGCTGTAAAGATATACTGCATATCTCTTCCAAATATACTAATAAATTCTTGTTAGTGAAGATGTCTCTATTTCTTTGGAGAATGTAATGTAGTGTGAAAGTCTATAGAATGATGCTGACAGCCTGTAATCTTGATACTCTGCAGTGCTGAAAGGAAATTGCTTGCCAAGGACTTGAAAGGAAGGTAAAATGTCTGTTATCACCACTTACATACATTTAGTATAAAGTATTTAATTGATGATATTGAAATAATACAGCATTACCCTTTCTAAGAGGCTGGGTCAAAACTGATACCAGCTTCAAGACTCCTCTAACAGCAGCAACGGTATCAAAATCTGTATAAGACCAAAGAAGGTGAAAAGTATTGTTTGGAAATTATGCTTGGCTTTCTATTTTTTTCCATGCGCCATCACTGTTTCAGAGTCACTTTATAATCGCATTGGGTCAAATGCTGTTTTCATTTATAGTATTTAGTAGAGCTCTGTGGACATAATTTGGATTATTCTTGTTTTCTGTTCTTGTGTCAGAACACCCACTTTTGATTTCTGTGAAGGAAAAATGTTGCCCGATCTAGTTGAGTAATACAGAATGAGAAGAAAAATGTAGGAGGAAGGGGTTGGGAATATAATGGCAACAGGGAGCTTGCTTTGTCTTAGTAAATGTGTAGGTAGGGAGTGATTCTAGATGTTAGTGGTAATGAAGGAGTATGGAGCAAAGAAATAACCTTGTTAGAGTACTAGTACATCCTTTTGGTTCTGGTTGTTCATAAGCCATGAACGATATTGGTACAATTCCAGCGGCATTAAAATCCTCGCCTAACTTCTGCTGGCTATTCCATTCATCTGACAAATAGTTTCTCTCACTTAAAGGTGAGCAGTATTTTGCAGAATCAGTGGATCAGTTCTGTGTCTGAAAGTCAAGATACTTGACACAGTCAGTACTATGAGCCAGTGTAAGTTTGTTGTGCTTCAGTATTTCATTTGCCGAAAAGAAAAAGCCCTAAACCCATTGGATTTTAATAAGTGAAAAGCTATCTGTAAATGTCAACTATTACAATTTACCTGTGCAAGCAACTGCTGAAAATCTCTATGAATCATGCTGGAAACCGGTTTCCAGCCCCTTTTGCTGCCTACCTATATCCTCCCACATTCAGCTGAAATTAGAAAAGTTATTATTCATGTTCCCTTTGTTAGGTGCTGTTGCTACTGCATATTTACTTTAACAGTGGCTTTACTTCAGCTTAAGATAAAGCAACTCCCTTTTGCATTGCCTGCAAAGCAGCTCACTGGCGCTGTTGGATTGCAATGTTGTGTTGTATAAATGCTATTTATGTAAATGCTTTCCTCAAAAACTCCTCCTTCATGCTAATATAACAAACATGATTAAACAAAAACCTTTCCTTATGAACTGAGCCTCTTATTCCATTAGAAGTGAATCTGTTAAGACAAGCATGGCCAAAAACCCTCTAATGTGACAAAAATCTCTGGAAGAAAAGCCTCCTTTATGCCAAAGTAATTCTAAAATAGCATGGTAATTATCTGGAATTGATCTACATTATTTTTAACAGTGCTGTCTGAAGCTGCCTTCATTTATGTAGAACACTTCTGTTGTTATCTCAGGAGTGATGGCCTTTAATTGTCATCTGGCAAAGAGTGGCATTTGCCCCTTGAGACAGTAAAAGCACTTGACCCTGCTTTGAAAGCAGCCTTACTGATCCGGCAAGTGGCCACAGCACCTCACTTAAAAGCAGAGGAGAGTACTGAGGCCTGTCACAAGCAGCCTGAAAGGCCCTTCTAGAAAAGCAAAGATCTCTGTAATTATTCCTCTGCTGAATCAGTGCAGGAAGCAGAAGCCACATTAAAATTAAATCACTTGGTTCACATTACTTCCTGCACTGCTCATTATCTAATGCAGTGTCAGAACAGAAGACCAACAAAGCAAAGATGTCCCTAAGTTAGTAGGTTGCACGTAAAGCTGTTCTATAAAAGGATTTCTCTTCTTCTGGAGAGGATTTAGGAAAGAAGGATTATTCACAAGAGTTAACTTTTGTATACAGCTGTCCTCTTCCAAGGTCTCTTGACATTTTCAGTTCTCTGGAACATCAGCATGGAGGCAAGGCGTCACTGTCACATGTTACCTAAAAGCCAAGTAGAAGCTGGCTGTAAACAGACCCAGAAATCATGCAGAGAGAGAAAGAAGGAGATTCATTTGCTCACTTTGGTTAGAAAAGCCATGGGTTTTTGCTCACTTTGGTTAGAAAAGCCATGGGTTTTGTCCCTTGCCATGAGGATTGCAATAGTTCAGTCTTGTATGTGGCCCCGGGAAGAGCTGACGCTTGGCTCTTGGAAATAGCTTGTTGAGGAAGGCTTGTCAGTGGCCAGCTCTCTTGCATGTACTCCTCAAAGTCCAGGAAAGGAATGCTTGCCGTGTATTACTTCTTAGGGTTTCTTGAGCTCTGAAATAACCTCTGAACCTCATAACATGACCCAATGTCTTATTTCCCTGTCTTATGTCTAAGCTAGGATGTAAGTGCCCTGCTGGGAACTGGAAATAGCCTTAGTACTTGGTGCTCTATTAGAGGTGCTGTTTACAGCATAGTTAGGATATCTGAGAGTGATTACACGCATTACCTTCTTACATTAATAAATATAATACCCCACTCCCCATTATCTTCTAATGTCATCAGATAGCATGAATTGCTGTGCTGATAAAAAGTGCAAAGGGCTGGATTTTTACCTTTTAATCCATTTCTCTCACAGAGACCCTTCTTGGTGACTTAACACTGATATCTCAAGAGTTGGTGATTTAACACTGAAATCTCAGGGGTTCAGAAGTGGCTTTCAATCAGATGCTGAGAATACATTGTTTCAGCACTGAGACAAGTTAATAATTTGAACTTGAATTGCTGAGTGCTGTGCAGGAAGCTGAATGAGTTCACGTGAGTTTGAGAAACCACTGTTATAAACAACTCACAGATCTGGCCAAAATATTCTCACTCCTGTCTGCTGGTGGCGTTAAAGGCCTTCCCCTCTTCACCCACCCAAAAGAGAAGAACTGCAGGGAAAATTTTTTCTTGAAAGCGAAAACAAATGTCCACCTACTATTAAAATTTGCCTTTTTTTTTTTTTGGAGTACAGCTCTACTGTGCACTACAACATACAAAAAAAATCACTGTATTGCTAATTGTAAGTTACAGTAAGAGCAATTAAGTCATCTGTGCATGACCTATACAAAAAACTAAGCATAAATGAAGAGCCTGTGTGCGAACATTTCCAGCTTCTGTGCTCTTTGAATTTTGCATCCAAATTTTGCAGCCTGGGCTTCTCTCCAAGTTTGACAAATGTTAATTAAAAAAAGAAGGAGTTGGCTGATGCTGTGCTGCCACGCTGGCCTCGTGCCCGTGCGGGGCTGTCAATGCTGCAGTGTGCCCCCCACAAGGCAGCTGCACGTTCATGCGCACAGGCCTGCGCGCATGCTGGCCTCTCCCGGGGCTGGAACCAGCAGCAGAACAACGTGCCTCTGAAAGCCCTGGCCTGCTTCCTGCAGCCTCACTGCTTCCCATTTGCTTGTGGATGGATTCATGTCTTAGGAAATGGTTGGGTGATACCTGGCGAAGGCGTGAAATAACGCTCAGGAAGAGTTAATCAGTACTGGTGAGGTCCAAGTAAACAAAGGATATGAGCACTGGCTTTTCTGCATGAATGTTACTCATAGGTAGGGACTTTCCATGGAAGGCTTGGAGATAGCAAAAGTTATTTTTATCTGCCATTTCCTCCTTCCGATGTATTTTTTCATTCAGCAACTGCCATTACCAGGGCTTTCTCATGTATTAGCTAATACTTAGCTATTGCTCCGGGGCTTGGTGTTGCTGGAAATGTCTGTCTTTCAGCCTCCTAGTAACAGCCCTACCATTTCGCAATTATTCCCACGCAACACTGGAATGAGCAGGGTTGAGAGCTTTTTATTGAGAGTAAGTAATGATTTGAATAATGCTAGTCTTTCACTTACTGCCTAGTTTTACTCTGTTCTTTTTCACTCCTGGTCTTAGTAATTATGATTGGCTGGATCTCAGTACTCCATCCCAGAAGTAGCTGAGATGCCCACATGCATCCTGTTCTAAAAATCAACAAAGATGAGTATTTTAAGGTCAGAAGGACAGAATAATTATTTCTAATAATATACCTCTTGATAACCCACTAGTTGCAATTGTCCATTCAAAAATACTTTCCTGTTTCTGTGGTTTTCAAAGGATGACAATACTTCAAATGACACCTTAGTGTTATTCAATAGTAACACAAAGAATTAAACTACGGAGTATAGGCATCCCCTGGACAGAAAGTTTCCCATCCCTCCTCTAGTTTTAGGGCAGAAGTTTCTCACTGTATCTTGGTAGGGGGGCTCTTGTAAGGTTTTAGAGAGTTCTCCCTATTCTTCTTCAGCATTGCTTGTCCACAAGCATTTTGCCTCTTTTCAAAGACTCCATTTGGGAAACAATACAAGCCAGTAGTCAGACCAAACGGGACAGGCTGTTTGTGAAATTTTCATGGAAGCTAGTGCCAAAAAAATGGTGCAGAAGGTTTGAAAGGGTTTGACAGCATCTGTTGAACATTGTTTCCTTTGTTACAGGAGGTGCACAAGTTCCTGGTATGATGGCAGGAAGGATTTCTGCCAAGTTTATCAAATGCTGTCTAACAACAGTAAAAACAATGAAAACTCTGTGATCTTAAAAGTGTCACTCATTAATTTTGTTCTAATTTGTCCCGCAGCCATTTCATTACAGATTTCTGTAGAGTGCCTGTAAACTCAAGTAAAACATTCTTGAAGATTTTCATCATCTTCAGCTATATAATATTGACAATGAAGAATAAAAAAATACTGTTCTGAGAAGAGTTTTCCTGGCACAGAAGAGTATTCTCTAGGTGTGGCAAGGCGTGGCAGGTTTAAAGGTTTTTTTCTCTAAGTAGTCCAGTATACTGACTTTTCTGTTTGAATAAGAACATACCTGTTAGTATGTTTGGGTTTGTGAGAACTTATCAAAAAAAGGAATTGCAGGTAACTGTTAGAGAAGATAAACAACTGAAAGTCAGTTCAGTTTTCTCTCAGTTGTGAACAGCATTGATACACAGGTAACAAATTCATACGGATGGAATGAAAGAGCTTCCTTTAAAAAGCTCTTCCATATTATCTTGGCTTAAATATAGAAAACATGCCTTCACTTAGTTATATTCCATTTGTTGCTTCTAGTTAATCTTCATCCCTCTGAAGTGCACAGTGTACTCCTCTGTGATGATGTTTCTCTCCAAATAATTGGAAGTTTGACAACATGACCTGCATGTAACAGATGTGGTCAGTCTATCTGAGCATCTGCTGAGCTGGGTGGAACTGACTTGGTGTGTCTCTGTAGAGTGCCACCTGTGAGCAGGCACAGCCGGCACCGACCCAGTGTGGGTGTTAGGAGATGAGAAGCAGGAAGCTGGTCCTACTTCCTGTCAGAGAAACCTCAGCTTCTACAGTGCATAAGAAAACCCTGTAGGAGACTGTAGAAGGCTGGGCAGACTGAATTTGCTAGTACTGCTACATACAGAGGGAAGGTGAACACCATGATGCTTGTCACCCGTCTGCTAAAAGCAGCTAATCAAAACTCAGCGTCCCATTGATTGCTGTAATCAGGGGGAAGAGAAAGTGGTGAAGAAGCCAGGTGGGAACTTTTGTGCCTAGAATGAATCAAACAAACAGCGGAAAATAAAACACAAAACCTGCTCACAAATTCAAGTATTCTTCTTGAATTGATCTCTTGACTAGTTTCTGGGGTCAGGCTAAACATTCTGAGTAAGGATTGGCTTTCCTACCTCACCTGTGTTTTTTCAGATCTTCACCACCTCTCTCTTCTCTATATGCAATAACCTTTATGCCTGAAGCCTCAGATTTTTGGATGGATCACTTATCTCTCTCTGGAGGACAGACATTTTTATGTTGCACCTTTCAAAGTCACCCGCTCCTGGAAAAAAACTTCCTTTTTATCTGCACCACGAAGAGCTGTGTTGATACCCAGAGTTTCAAAGCAGTTTAACTTGACCTTTACCAGCATAAGGTTTGTCTAGGAGGAGGGAACCTTTCATTTGTGAAAAAAAGTTGTTCTGTCCAGTGGTGGAAGAAAAGAAGAAATGGAAGAAGATGCAGCCAGATGATGTATATTTTAGAAAGCTGTAGTATTCCCTGCAGAGCCCAGATTTCTATCCTGTGCCTACATATTGTGGGGTGTCCCTGAATTTGCTATTCCTGATTTTAGCAGACTGACCCCAATATAAGGCTTCAAGAATATAGCAATGAGCAAGACCCATGGCATACAGAAAGATCTTTCAGTGCCCAAAAGTAACTGAGCCTGCATTTGAGATGAAACATATCATTTGTTTTTTAGTGACTTGGAATACAAAATACCAGTTTATCAGTGTGAGGGACCTTCTGATAAGCAGCAGATAAAGCTTCACTGTGATGCAGAAAATGCAATAATGGTAAAGGGTTATGAAGTCTTTTTATGACAATCCATCCTATATTTCATCCTAGAAAATGCTGATAGCTCCTTTTCACTGTGTCTTAAGTGTGCCAGCTCCATTATACAGATCTCAATCTTTAAACCATGCTTTGGCAAATGTATCCTTTGTGGCACTTGTGTGATCAGTTATGCTTTACTCAGTGCCATGATTGTTTACAACACACCACAGTCTTCCACTTCGTGAAGACACATTTATTACAGACAATGGTGCCAGTGCTGATCTGTTCTTATTGGCCATTTCAAAACAAAAGCCAGACAAAAAGGCATCTGTTTTCAGTGGCTGGTCAGGTTAGTACTGGAAGTCTCTTCTTGGTGCTTTTCACCCTATGTTGGAATACAGCTGCCGGCGCTCAGGGGCCCCTTTCACTGCGGACCACCTCCCTAGAAGAGCTGTGGTGGACTCAGGCTAATTCTAGCACTGACCTGCCTTTCACAAGCTGTTCAGGCAAATCTTCACACTGAGTCATTAGAGCCCTACAAATGGTTTATACAGTTAAAACATCCAAGAGTGTTGAAATGAGTCATATTTTTTCAAGTGACAATTGCTATTTTGAGTGACTGTTTTGCATTACACTTACCAGGACATGCAGGAAACAGCAGTGTTTAAGCTTTCCTGCTGCTTGTGTTTCCTGCACGTGACCAGCCAGGGCAGTTATATCACTGAGCCACACCTTGCTCTTACCCAGAAATCGTATTCCCAGGCATACATGTCACCCTATCAGGAAGGAATGACTCTGGGTTTCTACAGAAAGTTATTTCAGGCAAAGAATGGCATTGCCTTCAGTGGCCAGCCTGACTTGCAGACCGTACACTCTCTCCCTTGGAGAGAGCTGAAAATGGAACTGAGACCCTACAAGTATCTGCAACAGTACCAGCGTGCAGAGGAAAGAAAGGCAAGGTTAAGGACATAGGTAGTTGTGTCATTCCACTGGAAGACAAAAGCTGGTGAGCACAAACAGTTGGACATGCCCATGCAGAGAAACAATTCCAGAAAGGAAGTGGTAAGGCTGCAGCATGGGAAAAGTCATCAGTAGGTGGAGGAGCATGTTTCTGTCATGCAGAGGGGCAGAAGGGATTTCTGCGTTTGCAGAGAAAAGCCAGCAAGGAAGTAAAAAAGCACTGGAATGAGCATATTTGCTATGAGAGTGAAAAGTGAGAGAAAAGAACACAGTAGCAAAAAGGTGCAGCTCATTGAAAGAAAGAGGGTAAAAAGAGGTATTGAGGGTGGGGAGGACAGACTGATAAGAAATTTAAGTTCTCTACAGCTTTAACATAAGCTAACACAAGTCATGGAACATTCCCACCAGCCTATGCACACACACAAACACCCCAAGCAAACAAACAAACCTGTTTACCACAGCTACCTTGGGTGTACAAAAGCCACAAGAAGAAAGGAAATAAGGAGAGGAGAAAAAACAGGGGAGTTAAAAGGTTAGGTGAGGACAAGAGTCTAAGCCACTTCAGGAACAAATACACAAGCAAAGGAAATTCTAAACGGAAGAAGAGGAAGGGGGGAGGAGTAGGAAGGCAGAGACCAGTGAGCTGAGTATGCAGGAATAGTGCTAGTTTCCACATAAACCTCCTTTGTTAGCAGCTCTTCCAGTTCTGGTCTCTGAATAGCTGGAGCAGTTCCCACTGTTCTGCAGGGAGATACTGCATTATTTGCTGCAGCCACAATGAAACAGTTAAGCACAGTGAAACTCTTGCAGTAGTACATGCAAGGCCTTACTTGTAACAGTTACAAGCCTTGTTTGGCTACAGCCTTGAAGAGAAGGGGCAAAAATTCTCAAAGTAACCCCTTCCAGGGCGCGGTTTTCCCTCTTGCTTTTTTTTTCTTTCTCTTTGGAGATGAGCTACATTTAACTGCTGCTAATTGGTAGATAACAGGATTTAATTATTTTATGTTGCCTGTTTGGTATAATTTTCACAAGTAATAGGGAAATTTCAAACAAAACTAAAGCTGTTTTACTCTTTTTTCAGTTGACCAGTGGTACCTCCAGTACAGTTCCTGTTGAACACTTCCCTTTTTTTTCCTGTTTGCAAGTTCAAATTTTGTGTCAAAGGGCAGAACCCACAATTATCACTTCAGGCAGGTTTAAGGACAGTTATAGTGAAATAAAACTTAGTTGAAAAAAGCATCTGTTGAAGACCTCCTTGAAGAGAGCCATAAGCTAAATTTAAAGTTGCCTCATATAACTCAGAAAATTAATTTCATCCTTGTTTCTTCTTTGTCCCTACTCCAAACGGAAGACTTGCGATGACAAGTTGGTTGAAAATACTCATGTGTAACCAAATTCAGGTGGAAGAATGTCCACACGAGGAGGCCAAAATGCTGTACAAACCAGTAGCAGAGTTCCAGCTAGGGTTCAGCTGGAGTGCTGCCTGTGTCCCTGGCATCCTGCCCCAGAGCCACAGACCAACCATATGTCTGTGTGCCCTGGGCCTGGGCCAGTCTGCCTGGGAAGACTCCTGGCTCCACAGAGATCCACCAAGCTGGAGATGGCAGTGCCTCGTGGACTGCCTACGCGGGCTCTGAAAGCCTCGGCAGCCCCAGCTCCAAGAGCCGCTCGGCTGTACAGGCCGGCGTTGGGACGAAGCCTGTCCGGAGATGGAGCATTCTGCCACACAGTTACAGTGGGAAGAAGCAAACATACGGCCCTGGGACTCCAGCTTTCCTGCTGGTATAAGCTGAGCTGATGAGAAGCTGCTGTGGGTGTGTTCAGCTGCCCATGTTGTTTCCTCATCTGCATGTTTCTGTCACTTTCCTGCACTTCCCTGCACAGCAGTGATGAGCAGGAACAGCTCACAGATCAGGCCGAAAACTCATCTGGTAGGAGCCCCCTCTGCTCACCCACCCCATGCAGCCAGCTCAACGGCCCCTTGAGAAGACAAAGAATGGGAAACAGAGGGAGGGAAGGCAGTGGGGAATTTTCTGTTGGCAATGCACAACTAGCTTGTACTGGTGGTTTAGCTGCCACCTGCAATGCCAGTCTGTGATTCTCCATTAGCCATTATTGAGTCCTACCAGTACTGAGGAGTTCCACCATGCAGGCAGGCAAACAGTACAGAATAACTAAAACTAAAATAGTGTGCTAATTATTCCAGTACTTAGTTTTTCTTACATTTGAATTTATTCTTGAGAGGTTCTGTCAGAGAAACGATTAAATGATCCTACCTCCACCTCACAAAAGCTTTTAGTTTCAAGACAGAATAGATTCCTTGCTGGCCACTTCCCTCTGGACTCTCATGAATATAATTTTGAAAGATCTTCATGGCTAAATTAAATATTGGGGAAAAGAATGGCAGAATGCCAGCCACTTTATCTCATACTATAATAATAATAAAGATCTTGTATAATATTATTACCCTTTTATACTCATTTTGGCCTTTTCCCTATTGTCTTGGAACATCTCTTTTGTCATTCATTGATTTTATTCTTAATAATAGCATTGCACTGAAGCACAGGGTAGGCTGAGGCTCATGCACATAACCATACAAGAAGTCAGAGCAATCTCATTCACCCACGGTGCTTTTCAGTGTAATATCTGTTGTCTTCAGTGCAAGTTGCACCTCCTCTCTCTCTATTGTGGGCTCTAACATATGCAGTAAATGGGAGCTCAGGGAGTCTGAGCTAAAATAGACTGGAGGCTGAGCACCCAAGAAAGTAAGAACTATCGCATATGTTTGCCCTTGTCCCCAGGCACCCACGTCTGGGCACTGTCATTACAGAACACGGGGCCAAACTGCTTTTAGGGCAGACCCAGCACAGCCAGTTCATATATTCTACAGCACCTGAATTTGGCTCCAGGAAGTGCCAAAAAATAAACTCCAAATCTCACTGAGTTCTTACCATTGACTGAAGCTTTGTGGTTAGCAAGCTACACATCATCACAAACCATGTTGCAGACTTAGTGGGGAAACATTCCTCAGTCAGTTCTGTTTCCCTGTTCAAACAGCTTCATGTCCTACTCATAATGCTCTACAGAAGTGGCATACATGACATTACGTGCACATTAAAAGTCTCTAAAAAAATTAAACACTTGCTACTCTCGTGGGGACATTGTGCGTAAAGTGGTGTATCCATCAAAAGAAAACCAATTCCATTTCATGCAAGCTTATCAAAAAAACATACACAATATGCAACCATTTCACAGCTGCCAAAAGAGATCAGTCTAATTTCTTTTTTTAGCTAGAAGGGGAAATTTAACCAGGCAAAGCTGTTGGAAACCAAGAAGACTATTAAAAAAAAAAAAAGAAAGTAGAAGCCATCCACAATTTTGTCCAAAGGCAGAAGAGTTTGTCAGTGAAATTGAGCTCTGGGCCAAGTGTTGGTTGTGACATTAATGTGGCTGCACATGAGGCATGTCAATTAGTGGATTTGTTGGTGGACTGTCTGTAATCCTGAGAACTAAACCTGGAGAAGATATTTTGTGCGGTTCTGTTTCTGGTATTTCTCTGTCCTTATCTCTCCCATCCTCCCTCCTCTCTATCCCCTTCTTGTCCCTCTCCCACACAACAACTGGTTGCATGCTAACAATATTTTTCTTTGTGTCTCTGCAAATACCATTAGATCCAGGCATGTCTCATGGAATTTGAGGCTATCATCTGTTCACATGTACTGGCTAGTCAGCAACATCCACAAGACAACCATTCTCCTCACCCAGCTTTCATTTGCTTAAAAACATCTCAGGAATTCTTATGAATTGTTTAAGTGTTTTAAATTAGCACTGAGAGAAGCCCTCCCACTTGCCTCCCCAGTTGCAGCCAACCTGAATTTGGGTGCATTAAGAATAAAATCAATGAATCCCAAGCTGCTTGCCATTAGAAACCATTCAGGCCAAAGAGAGGCCAGATGTTAAAATAATTTGCAAAAAATGACTACTGAAAAAAGAGACTGTGTGTAGGGTGGCTGGATTATCCTGCCCAGTTGGAGACTGAGAGCTGCTGAACCAAGATAGAGGTAGGACAAGGCTGAGAGTGTTGGGGTTGTCCAGCCTGGAGAAAAGAAGGCTCTAGGGAGCCCTTAGAGCAGCCTCCCAGTACCTAAAGGGACCTGCAAGAGAGCTGGAGGGGGACTATTGACAAGGGCAGGTAGCGACAGGACAGGGGGGAATGGTTTTAAACTGAAAGAGATTTACATTAGATGTTAGGAAGAAATTATTAACTGCGAGAGTGGTGAGACACTGGAACAGGCTGCCCGGAGAAGCTGTGGATGCCCCATCCCTGGAAGTGTTGAAGGCCAGGTTGGATGGGATTTTAAGTAATGTGGTCTAGTGGAAGCTGTCCCTGCATGTGGCAGGGGTGTGGTGGGAATTGGAACTAGATGATCTTTAAGGTCCCTTCCCACCCAAACCATTCTAGGATTCTAAGGGCTGCACAGTCCTTGCCTGGGCTCCACTAGGAAGCTGAGTGAAGAGAGCATGGACTCCTCCTGGGGATGGCATGTGAGCTGCCACACAAAAGATGGTTCCAGAGATATACCTAGGAATCAAAATTTTTCTGTTCTCTGGGAGAGGGCAGTTAATGACTTACTCCAGGAATAAGTGATCCATGTCCAGCAGTGAATCCCCATGCAAGTAGCCTTTATAGACACTATGGGAATATGCTTACATTTTTCTGTGTTTGTGGTGCAGTCACTCTTCAGGCCCTTGTGGCTTCCAGTCACTTAATTATCCTCTTGGGACCTCAGTTACTGACTGTGAGCATGCTGATATGTCCCCATCTAGGTACTCCTCAGATGAAAGCACTGATATTATAATTACTACAGCACCATTGTGCTGCAAATGGACTGCCTGTGCTTGGTTACCTACCACAGATTTAATCCATGGGTATAACAGTCTTCTCTTTGTATTTTCACAGCCTGGCTCTTCAAAGGAAGACCTTTTGTTTCTATGCAGGATGATAAATGGGTTTTAGCTTTATTTTCTCAGAGGAAAGCTTATGTGATTGTACTGTCTGTCATCTGTCTACACCGATAAGTTTTTAACTGCCACAGCCAATTATAATTATTTCCAAAGAAAAAAACTGCCAGAGGCAGACATCTCCATGATAATTATATTTCTATGGATTTTGTGAAAGACAGCAGCAGACTGGGTTGGGGCTAAGGAGGAGGAGGGAGAGGACAAAGCACAAGACCTCACTGAGAGTGTGCCATGTCAAGGAAGTCTGGGAGGCCTCAGATGATCCTCAGCCCGTCCTGGCTGAAGGCAGCCAGCCAGCCAGTCTGCAGTGCTGGAGAGTCAGTGGGCATGGATGTCTCCCCAGACATCTCACAAAACGTACCGTTCTTGCTCACGGGTGTGATTTCCTAGGGGACATCATTGTGGCTGCGCCTGCTGTGGTGTGGAGGGGAAGCAGGCACAGCCCTTCTTTCCGCTGGCTGGGATGCAGGGATCTTGTTGTGTTGATGCAGGCAGTGGCACCGTGTAGCCCTGGGCCTGTACTTGCAGGCTGCAGAACCTGGGTGGTGGCTGGGCTGGGCTGGGCTGGGCTGGGCTGGGCTGGGCTGGTAGGTGCCCCCAGGCAGGACAGATGGGCAAAGTGCAAGGCACGGTCAGCATATGCTCCGTGCTGTGACTAATTGAACACAATGGGTGCACTGCTAACAAAGAGTCGTGGTGTGGGGGACAGTGTGTTCTCTGTGCTCACAGACCTGCCAGCCACTAATGAAAGCTGCTAAGGCCAGCTTTGTAAATGCATTTAGGTGACTGAGCCACATATTTGAAGACAGGTAGAACCTAATTCTCTCTGACATCAAAGGGACTCTGACTTGCACTGCATGGAAAGTCATGTTTTTAAACAGCTTTAAAGCTATGAACATTTCTCCTTAAATATTTTAGAAGAATTGACCTTCTCTCTGAGTGAATCTTGCCTGAAATGAGAGGTTTCTAGAACCCTTGAGAACCGAGTAACTTAGCTAAACCATTTCCTGGAATGGTACATACTGATTCACCATTACAGGACGTTCTTGGAAGGAGCAAAATGCCTAAGGTGAAAGCAGATCACCACCTTCACTGCCTAGCTGCCGTGACATGTAATTCCTTTTGGCTTGTCAATAACCTGATCCAGTTCTCCAGGTCTCATGGAAGTGGAGGGCAGCTGCAGGTAACCCCCAGCTTGCTCTACCCAGCTGTCTCAGCTGTGGCTTGCAGCGCGTATTCAGTGACCTGGAACACAAATCTGTGTTCAGAAGCCCTCACGGCAGGAGAGTTTCACAGGCTGGAGTTTCACCCCCCACTAAGTCACTAATGTCACTAAGTTGCCTGATAAATCCCAGCAGCTACAGCCGCAGGTGAAGAACGGAAGTGCCAAAAAATGCATTCAAATACACAAGAGTAGAAAGAGAGTAAGCGAAGAAGGGGAGGGTGGGAGCATGAAAGAAGCACTGTTTCCCTAAAATAGTTTGTTTTGAAATGGAGTACAAATGACTACATTTTAGCCCTACCAAACAGCTGTGAAAGGTTAACATTTCTTCACAGCATTGCTTTATTTTTGCCTAGGTCTTCAGCAACTATTACTCAAAGTTTATTCAGGCTTTGGCCCTTGGGAACTTATTTAATGTGCTACTGCTTAGAAGGCCATTAATATTTATAAATGTCACTTGAATTCCATTTTTACCTTCTTACCCAGGCAGGAGCACTTGTAAAAAGAAAATATTGTTGCTTTTCTTTTCCTTTTTTTTTAAATTTTTCATCTGTGTTTTTGTTGGTTTGGTTTTTGGTTTTTTTTGTTTAGAACTGTAGTAAGTTCAGGGTTGAGCCTGTTCTAAAAATGTCATATTCTATAGAGCTGTGATACACAGTTTTGCTAGCCTGCCTATGCCCCCAAGAAGGGCCTGAGAGTTGGATGTTAGGCCTGGAAAAATGGAGATGGTGTCTATTCTCGGCTCTGCCACTGGCTAATTATGCAACCTTTGTCAGTTCATTTAACCTCGGCATGCTTAGGTTTCCAGATCAGAAGCGAAAGGGATAAAAGGCTCCTCTGTGAATCCTTTGTGGTGCCTGAGGGAGAACAAGGTATTACCCCATCACGTTGCTGCCCTGTGAGCTCTGGGTGTGGGTGGTTTCTGTGTTAGGGCAGGGTACCTGTGCTGAGTCCAGGAACACAGATGGAGGCCTGGCCACTGCATTACTTGCCAAGGGAGACAGCCCTCACAGTTGGTTTGACAGATCACAGCTACAGACACCCCTTGCTTTAGGCACTCAGGCTTTTATGTCACTCTTCAGCAGTTTCCTGCCAGCCACAGCAGTCGCTGCCTCCTGTACATTGGCTTTTGTATGTGATTCATGCCTGTCACAGTTTCACTTGCTGACCCCAGAGAGTGATCAATGGCACTCCAAAGAGCTGTAAACCAGTATAAAATGGCAGATCAGTGCCTAGTAGTGGTAATAAAACATGTTGCCTAATTTAAAGACCAGAAGTGTGCCTTGGAAGTCATAAATGAGAGACTCAGGCAGTTTTCAAAATATATGACCTCTCACTTTTGGAGCACTTGGACTTAAACCACAAGTCAGCGTTGGTGATGTGCTTTTCACAGCTGCCGAGCTGTGTTTCTCTATGAGCTTTTACAGCATGCATGGATGAAGAGACACACTACTGGGTGAAACAAGTGATGTTAGAAAGTGGTTAAAAGCATGCAGCTCTTGTATTACAACAGGGTTTGCTCTGCGTTCCTGGTTCAGAACGGAAAGCAGAGCTGCCCAGCTTTTGTTTCAGTGGGCATCTGAACTGCCTTCTGCTGCACAATCCTGCTGCCCAAAACCATCAGCAAGTGGAGGCATTGCAGACATTTCTCAGCAGCAGAAGGCAGAGCATTACAAGACAAAGTATTTCAGGTGCACACCTAGCCGGATGGCACAGCAACCTCCAACACAATCAGGGAAACTGCATGCAAAGAGTTATCTTTGAGGGATTTGTGAGACCTGGCTCGGTAGCCCAGGAGGCAGCAGCACCTGAGAGAGCACTGCTCTCCCACGCGAGGCTCCTGGCCGTATGAAATTTCCCATGCGCGCTGTTTTGCTTCTAGGCCAGCGTGGGTGTGATACGTGTTACCTTAGCAACAGGGACAAGTGCGTGCTGCAGCTGTAGCCTTCTCTTTGCAGCAGGAGAGCATCCCCAGTTTTCTTACAGAAAACCCTGCGCAGCTCCCCACAAAGGGGACTCCAGTGCCTGTGGCTATCGACGTGCTGGCACGCAGGGCACAGACAGATATGAGCTACTGCTGACGCAGACATGTCTTCCCTGCTACCCTCTGCTCCAGCTCGTCTCTTCTGGCCTCCAGAGAACATCATCTGAGTCAGTCTGGCAGGAGCAGGATCAGCAGCTTTGTGCCAGCCCCCTCCATCGTTTCTGGAGTCAGATGGCTCCCACAGCTCAAGGCTTTTTACTAAGCTTGAATGCCAGAGGATGTCTGAGTGCTTTATGAATATCTGGAGGAAACAAACGCGGCAGTCAAGGCATCACTACCCATTAATCACTTAGGGAGGGCTGGGGGAGAATTTAGGAGAATAGAGACTCAGGAACCAGGGGAGTGTACGTGGGGTAGAACCACCCAAGCCAACATAAATGTTGCAAAACCCCATAAAAGCACTAAACCCATGAGAGACATAAAATCTACGGATATTTTTCTCACAGAATTTGGTTCTGCCCTGGCTTTCGTCCTCTGTTGAACTTTGGGACTTGTAACAACATTATAAATATATACAGATCTATAAACGTACATAAATGTGTGTTTCCCAAATACATTTAACAGTCCTTTTTTTAATGGTTCACCAACACATAT
This sequence comes from Edolisoma coerulescens, assembly GCA_013397115.1. NCBI lineage: Eukaryota > Metazoa > Chordata > Aves > Passeriformes > Campephagidae > Edolisoma > Edolisoma coerulescens. Next base: position 755 of record VWZW01004865.1, on the reverse strand, counting down.
GTTTGAGAACAACGTATGCATAGATTCAAAATTTTAAGACAATTCTACATTAGAAGCTCTAAAGAGGGCTACTCCTGGAAAAAAAGAAAGAAACAAACTTGTTGAAACATTTGCTGAAATAGTCAAACGTATGCATTACTGCAGACGTAGGAAAACGGAGCATTTATCTTCGCTTTTAAATGAAGTGCAACAACTGATCACTTATAAATTCTTCAGTGTTTTTGAACACCTTGTGTTTCACTTGCACTTAGTGCATATGACTGCAGCCAGGAGACGACGTGCCCCTGGTTTTCCACAGGCTTTTAGCGACAAGGAGGATGCCCTCAGCTCCCGGCGTCAGCTGACTGAGGGGAAGGGACGCGGGAAACGAAAGCGCTCCCTCCGTCCCCTCCCGCCCCCGCCGGGCCGCGGCCCTGTCCACCCCAACGGGGTTTTCACCCTTCCAAAAATCAAGAGCTTTCGAAATCAATAAAGCGGGGGAGGAGTCCCTCTGTCAACGCTTCCTCTTTTATTGGAGCCGGCACCTTCCTCCACCGGCAGCCATTTTATCCGGCCGCGAACGCGACCCTCTCCGCTGTGCGTGCGGGGAAACGCGAACCACAACACCGCGGCCCCGGAGCTAGGGCGGGCGTGGGACATAAATCCTGCTAATTACTTTAAAAATATCCAAAACATCACCAAAAACAAGCCTTATCGCAGCGCATCCCGCGGGCTGCCGCGGTGTCCGGGGGGGAGCGGCGCTGTCGGTGGAGCCG
>VWZW01004864.1:21637-36508 GCA_013397115.1 Edolisoma coerulescens | reverse complement strand
GTCGTGGGGCTGGGGCACCACCATAGGGGCCAATGGCTGAATTGTGTCCTTTGGGGCCCTAAATTTTTGTTGGGAACCCTGTACTTTCTTATTTGGTTTATTCAGCCCACACTGTTTATAAATCTGCCACATTCCATTCCAGTTAGGAATTCCACCTACCTTCTCACACCATTCCATCTTTCAGAAGTGCAGCAAACATTTCCTGTCATGAGACTATTATCTCCTCTGGACCAGGAGTCTAATTAATTTCTCCAGATCCACACGTTCCCCCATTCTCCCAAATCCCCTAACTGCTGTATTCATTAATTAAGAGGGTCATGATGACATTTTTGTATGCAGGAGGACCAGCCTTAATTAATCAATTTCTCATGTGTACTGATAAAGCATTTTGTAGCATTGTGTCTGCATCTCCAATAAAAACAGATATTTTCATTCCTTCTTCCTTAAGACCCTGCAGGCAATCCTTAATGTGTACCCCGGGTCCCAGCCCTGGTTGCCATGGCAACATCCATGCCAAGTCAGGTGTGGTGGGAACAACTTCGCTCTCGTGCCCCAGGGACAGCACTGGAGGGAGTGGCTGGAGCTGAGCTGGGGCAGGTTTAGGTTGGGTCTCAGGAAAGGTTTTTCCCCCAGAGGCTGCTCGGGCCCTGCCCAGGCTCCCCAGGGAAGGGCTCACAGCCCCAAGGCTGTCTGAGCTCCAGCAGCATTCGGACACCGCTGCCAGGGATGCCCGGGCTGGGATTGTTGGGGTGTCCTGTGCAGGGCCAGGGGTTGGACTCGATGATCCCGATGGGTCCCTCCCAACTCAGCCAGTTCTGTGGTTCTGTGATCCCCTTACCCTCAGAATGGGACTGCAAATGGTTGCCATGGCAATGGACTCTGGCCACAGGCTCTCCATGGAGCTGCCAAGGGACTGACCATAGTAATGGGTCCTGGTGGTGGTTGCCATGGAAACTGACCATCGCTACAGTCCTGGAGATGGTTGCCTGCTAAGGAGCTGATTTGTCACAGACACTCCCAGGGATTCCACAGGGACATCCCAGGTGTCCCCAGGCTGCCAAAGGGCCATGATGTCACAGGCAGTCACGGGGGCTCCATGGTGACATTCCAAGAGTCTCCAGGCTGCCAAAGAGCTGGAACTCACAGGAGTTCCTGTTGCGGGTGGAGTGGGAGCTTCAGGAAAAATTTATTAAAGAAGCTCCTGAGAGGAAAGCTAATGTCTTTACAAACAATTTGATGGGTGAAGGTATGGGTGTTAATGTCTTTGAAGTGGGTCTTAATGTCTCTACTGACTTTGGGCAGCAGGTTTGTTGCAGAGCCTAGACAGCCTGGCTCATGAAACAGACAAGGGTCTGCACAAGCCTGAACTTCTGAACTTTGGGAGAAAATGACCATTCATGTTCAAGGGGGGAATATGTGGTAGGCGTTTTGGGAAGGCTCTACCCTCCTAGTACCTCAGGCAATGGGGAAAGGAAGAGGGCAACATGTGGCTGGGAGTTTAGGATAAAAGGAAACTGTGCCCTCAGAAACCGAGAGAGAGAAAACTCCATGGGCATATGCCCCGGTGTCCTCTCTCCCTTTATTTGAATAAAGTTGAAGGACTCCTCTGTCTCCTTTTTGGACATAAACCTCTGGCATTTGTGGAATTTTCCTGACACTCCCTTTGAGTCATGAAGTGGAAAAAGGACCTTCAACATCCCCCATAGAAACCCAACTTTCCCAGGACCCCCAGACTTTCTCAACTCCTTCTGCGAGGAGCCTTGAAGCGGTTGGATCCAATCCCAGCTCCAGATTTTGTCAATGGTTTATGTGTAAGGAATTACTGAGGTGCATTTGAACCTTTATAGAATTTGTCCCACATGATTAAGGATGGCAAATCAGATATATTTCTATAAATACATATCTGATATATTATGATAATAATTAGACAAAAAGTTCTTAATCAGAATTATTTACCACACATTATAGGAGCTATAACAACTATTACAATGCAGTGCACTAAGAAGCAATATTGAAGCAATTGTATTAAAGCAAAACCCGTTATTAAGTGGAGACTGATGTTCCTCACCCAGAGCAAGGACCGTGGACAAATCTCTTTGGCTCAGCCTCAAGTGACTTTGAGGGGCATGCCCACTCCAGGGAGGAATCTCCAAGACGGGAAATGTCAGGAGACGCTGCCGTTAAAATCTGGGATGGGGCTTTTATAGTCTGAAGTGCTGCACTGTCAAGTCACATGTGCCCAGGCTGTGCCAGCTCAGCAGCTCTGGAGAAGCTCTCAGTGGTGTCACTTGGTTGTTCCTTTCACCAGGGATTTCACCAGCTCTCCCACATCTTCACTTCCCCCTCAGGATGCTGAACTTTGGGATGGAGGAGTCAGGCTGGTTTCAGCATTGACCACCCCAAAACCAGCATGACCCCCCCTTCATTTACCACTGGGGGCTTTGCAAACAGGGCATCGTTGGAGTTGTTTGACCCCATTCCAGGCGGAGCATGCTGCTACAGGATCCCCATGAGATGCTCCTGCCATCTGTCCCCATCTCTCTTTTCCTCATTCTCCCACCTCTTTCCCATCATCCTCACAATCCCCAGCTCCCAGCTCAGCTTGGTTTGGGAGTGCCACCCCGCCACTGACGCAGCAGTTGGGCTGCCCTCACCCGACCGGCGTCTCCACCGGTGACGTCCCCGGCTCAATCCGGGCTGCAAGCGGCGTTGACAAACACAAGCAGGTTTAGCAGGGCTTGCAACTGTGGCAGATAGAGCGTCAGCGGAGGAATAAAGAGAGGGGTCTCCAATGTGGGTTCCAGAGGCTTTATTCCACTGAAAGGTCCAGGGATTGAAAACGACGGGGAGAGGTTGAACCAGGGTTTTTATACAGCAGGGAGAAGGGGTGGAGGGAAGGGGAACAGCCAATAGGGAAGAAGGCAAGGGGATGGGTAAAGGAGAATACATCCAATAAGAGGGGTCTGGGGAGGGGTACAAAGGAACCAGCCAATGGAGTGCCAAACTTCAAAGAACTTTCCAGAACCATGAATAATCAACTAGTAAAGTGCATAAACATGAACTATTGGGAGGAGTTTGGCTAAACTGACAGCCTAGGGACATGTAACCAGGGGAAGCCAGGGGATGGGGATTAGACTGCGGTGCTTTCTTTCCACCAGTCTTGATTGTCTAAAGTGGCTTGTGCCATTCGCACCGCAACACCCCGCCCTACTCAGTTTTGGGGTCTCAACCCCTTCAGACTCAGTTTGCAGATCCAAAGCCCCCTCTTCCCCCCCTACCACCCCTTTCCCATTGTAACCCCACCCACAGTCCCCCTAGCAAATTTGGGGGCCTCAATTCCCCCTCTCCCATCTTCCCCCCAATCCCCAGCCACCTTGCTCTTGGTTTGCAGGGTCCCATTCCCCTCCCACTTGTTTTGGGGGTCCCACCCCACCTTTTCCCCCCATTGTCCTCCCTTCCTGCCCCTTCCCACTTATCTGAGAGCTCTGTGCCTGCAGCCAGGGGGGGCTCCCAGCAGTACCACCAGTACCACCAGTACAGCCCCAGCTGCTGCCACATGCCCCTTGGCCAGTGCCAGGCAGGCGCTGACACCCCAAAAGCAGCTGGGCTGTGCCGTAGGCCCCTTCCCATCCCCTTTCCCAGCCCCCATCCCACACCTTCCAACGCCCATCCTACTCCCGTGGGGGATCTTGGCAGATTGAGTAATTTTGGGGTAGGATTGAGTGGTTTTGAGGTGGGATTGAGAAACTTTCAGGCAGGATGGAGCCATTTTCAGTGGGGTGGAGTCATTTTGAGGCACCATCGATCCCTCTCGGCCTTTGGGGTGCGGAGCTGTGAGGGACTGAAATGTTCCGGGTTAATGGCTCAAAGCATTGGCCACCGGCAAAAGCAGCGGGGGCTTTGCTGGCCGCGGGCACAGGAAGCGCCCGGGGGCACAGGGGGTGAACAGCCAGCCCCGGAGGGGACGAGCCGCGCCTGCAGCCAGGGAAGGGCAGAGGCCCCTCAGGAGCAGATCCTGCCAGCTGGGACAGGGCTTTGCACCAGGGCAATGCCCTCCCTTACACAACTGGCTCAGCTCTGCAAACTCCCCCGGGCCAGGCCCGGGACATTCACACCCAGGGCTGGAGCTTCTCATCCCTTCCCACGGGCCGTGCCTGCCTCAGCTGCGCTGCCGGGAGGGGCAGGGCCATGGCTTAGAAGGGGCCATCGACCATCAGAGCCCCCCAGAGTGCCCCGGGATCTGCACAGTGACATCACACAGTGCCAAACTCCCCCGGGGGAGGTACCTGGGCGTTCACCCAAACCTCAACCTGTATTAACCCATGGAACTTGGAGCTTCCGGGGCTTCCCCAGCCCCCGAGGGATCCAGCCCGGGACCATCATTAGACCAAGGACAGGGACATTGGAACAATCAAAAACCAAAGTTTTGTTGCCAGATCTAGGGCTGCTGACTGTGTATCTTCCTACTCTTATACTTTCTTTCTTTTCCCTTACACGTTTTCCTAAGTGTTATTTTAATGCTTTTATATTACTACAGATGGTAACCAAAAGGGTTTCAAACCTGCTTTACACAGCAACCAACCTGTTCTGAAATAAACCCTACAGAGATACATTTATAAACACAGATCAGTCACTGTCGTTTCACTCTAATCTGCCCCAGGGGATCCATGAACCAGAACCTGGGTTACCCTCGCCTTCAGGGGCGGGTAGGAACAGGAGCCGGACACGGGGGAAGCTTCTGGAAACTGCTCACAGAAGCCACCCCTGGAGCATCCTTATTTCCAAAACCTGGCCACGCAAACCCACTACACTGGATCCAAACATGAATCACCTGGAACTGGGGTCACCAGGTCTCTGCCCAACGGGGGTCACTGGGGATCATCCAGCGTGAGTCTTCCAATGGGTGATGGAGCTGGAGCAGAGGATGAAGCTCTTCCAACACTCAGAGCACTCGCAGGGGTTCACTTTCCAGTGGGCCTGTTGGTGTTGGGTCAAGGCAGAGCTCTGGGTGAAGATTTTCCCACACCCGGGACACTCCTAGGGCTGTTCCCAGGTGTGGATATTCTGGTAATGAATCAGGTGGGTGCTGTGGCTGAAGTTCTTACAGCATTCCAAGCACTTGCAGAGCCATTCCCTGGAGTGCAGGTGTTGGTGGCTGATGAGGTTGGAGCGGTCACTGAAGCTCTTCCCACATTCCCTACACCTGTAGGGCTGTGCCCTGGTGTGGATGATCTGATGGTGGATCAGACAGAAGCTCTGGCTGAAACTGTTCCCGCATTCCAAACACTTATAGGGCTGTGCCCTGGTGTGGATGATTTGATGGTGGATCAGACAGAAGCTCTGGCTGAAACTGTTCCCGCATTCCAAACACTTATAGGGCTGTTCCCCAATGTGGATCTTCTGGTAACGGCTCAGGCTGGAGCTGACAGATGCTCTTTCCACATTCCAAACACTTGTAAGGTCATTCCCCCATTTAGATCACCTAGTGTAACATCAGGGAGGACCTTTCACTGAAGCTCTTCCCACATTCTAAGCACTTGCACAGCTGTTCCCCAGTGTGGATCTTCTGCTGGCAGGTAAGGTAGAAGCTCCATCTGAAGTTCTTCCCACATTCCAAGCACCTGTAGCGCTTCTCCCCAATATGAAGCTGCTTGTGGACCACCAGGTCAGAGCTCTGGATGAAGCTTTGGCCACCTTCCCGACACAGGGTGGGTCTTTCCTCCTTGGAGCACTGTGGGCTGGATTTGGAGCCCTTCCTTGTGGGATATCTCTGGAGCTTTTCCTTCCCGTTGTTGAATTCCTGTGCCGTGGAGTTACTCAAAAAGGCCTCTTCCACGAGGTTCTGACAGGATTTGTCCTCCCTGGTCTCTGTTTGCAGCTCAGTGCCTGGGGGAGGAAGGACAAGGAGAGGATGGAATTTGCCTCCGTGCCAGAGGGAAGGGGAAGGAGGTCCCCTAAATCTATCCCCAGCGGGATGGCGTCAGCAGCAGGGTTGTCCTGCAGCCAGGGGCGATGCTGGGCTGGGAGACGGAGCAGAAGAGAGGGAAAAGGGGGCAGTGACTTCCTCCTCACCTGCCAGGGGGGGCCCGGGGCATCTTCCTCTTCCTCGTAGTCTCCTCCTCCATCCAGCCAAGGCTTAGGAATGACAACTCCTGTTTTTTGGGGAAAACAACGTGTGAGACTGTTGTGTAACAAGGTGTGAAAGCGTTGAGTTGGGGTTTCCTCTTGCCCAAATCCATTTTCAGAAGTCACCAGGCATCCTGTGGCCACAAAAACCTCCAAAACAACAAGATTCAGACCAAAAACCCCTCCCATGAGTTCTCTCTTTCTATGGTCTCCTAACTTTGGGGCTCTGGGGGTCTCCCCTGTACAGGATGCTGGGGGTTCTGCATATATTGAAAGTTAGATCTCTATGGGGTCCTCATCCTCTCCAGGCTGCCAGTGTTCCCAGCAATTTCAGGTGTCTTCCCTCTCTGGTCTTGCCACTTTTCGATTTTGGAGGCTCCCCTTCTCTGGGCTGCTGGGGGTGCCATGGGTCCTGGTGGCTCCCCCTGGACTGGGGCCCAGTTTAGGAATGCCCAGGGTTTTGGGCATCCCAGGGGTCCCTTCTCACCCGACTCTGTCCCAGGGGTCTCTCTTCTCTAGGCTCCTCCCTTCTCCAGCCTGTTGGGGGTCCTGGCTTCCCCCCTTTGGTGGTGATCCCTCCTCCTATTGAGACTGCCTTGGGTCCTCCCTGTTAGGGATCCCAGTTTCAGGGTCCTGGGGCTCCTCCCTCTCCATTCTCCCACCCCTCCAGGCTTCCGGCGTTCCCCCAGCTCTGGTTTCACCCCTCTCCGCTCTCCCCACACTGGGGACCCCGGGTTTCCCCCTACCCCAGCTCTCCCTGAGGTCTCCAATACTACTGTCCTCGTCAGCACCCCTCAACCCCCCCGGTAACTTGCGATTGCCACACGGCTCCAGGGACCCCTTATCCCACCGCCCACCGCAGTGGCTCTGTCGGCAACCACCACCGGCATCCGCCCCAGAGGAATCTAATCTCCGGGAACCCCCAATATCCCACCAAGGGGCATTTGTGGCTCAGACTTGAAGTCCTGCAAACTGAAAATATCCTACTCCACCCAAAAAAGAGCCCCAGGGACACCCCAAGATATTTGGGCCAAGTTCCTCTTCCCTGGCTACCTGCGGAATTCAGGGAGGACGATGCGCCCGGGGACAAGCTGGGCTGCAGAAACAGTGACTGACGGCACAGCGAGATTCCTCCTTTTCCCTCTTCCTCCTGAAAGGAATGAAGGTTTTGTCTTTACAAACCAGCTGTGGGCCTACTGTAGGTAAGACTAACACCGAATGATAAAAGAAAAAATGGGAAGGATTCCACCGATTGATGAATGGAATGCAAGAGTTTTGTCCTTACAAATCTCTTTAAATCTACTGATAGGCGAATTTGTGTAAAGAAACCATGGTAAAAACTATGAATTCCTAGAACTATGAAATCAAGGTGGGGGGTTATACATTAGAAGGGAACCTTAGGTATTAGGCGTTCCGGAAAGTCTGTACCTCTCAAGTACCTCAGCCAATGGGGAAAGAGAGAGGGACATGCGGCTGGGAAATTAGGATAAAAAAGGAGGCTGCGCCCTCCAAAAATTTGAGAGACCCCAGGGGAATGCCCCATGGCCTCTCCCTTTATTCGAATAAAATAAAAGGACTCCTCTGTCTCTTTTTTGGACATAAGCCTCTGGTGTTTGTGGATTAATTTTCCTGACACTCCTCTTCCTGCTCCTCCTCAGCCGTCGCTCATCACTCTTCCTCCTCCAGCTCCTCCTCATCTTCTACCCCTCCTCCTCCTCTTTCTCCTCCTTAATCCCACTTCTTTCTCCTTCTACGTCCATACTTTCTCTCGCTCCTTCTTCATTCTTCCTCCTCCAGCCCTTCTCCTCCCTCCAGGACCAGCACAAACCCTTGGCCGCCCCTTTCCCCCAAAGTCATCGCATCGGCGGGAGGAGCAGGGATGGAGCTGGGGCAGGTCGGGATGGGGCAGCGCTGGGCTCTCAGGTGCTCCTGCCTGCACTCGGCCCCTGCCGCAGCCGGCCCCGCCAGGACAGCGTGGGGTGGCTCGGCCTGGGTGCTCCCCACCTCCTCTCTCCCCAAATTCCCCTCGCGGGGGGTGCTGGAGGGGGCAGGTGGGGTCCAGGTGGGGGTGCCTGGAGTAGCTCCTGCCTCTCCTGCACTGCCTTGGGTGTCTGCAAGCTGTTCTCTTGGGATCGAGTGTTTTAAGGTCACTTAAAGAATCACCAGCAAACCCATCAGCAAAAACAGGCCTCATGTAAAAACGACACTAAGACAAAGTTCGTTGGCAAGGTTCACTCTGCCACTTACTGGATGCTTAAAGCACTCTGAGAAACAGCAAACAAAAATCAAAAATCAATCAATTCAAATGGAAATAAACTCAAAACCATTTTTTGGATGGTGGGGGGGACCAGATGAGCAGGGGAGAGAAAAGGATAGTAAAAGGTAAGGATAAAAAGGAATATGGAAGACCCTACTGTTGAGTCACAAGCGTCAGAGTAGACCCCTGTGCAGACCTGAGCATGGACTTAATCAACAGTTTATGCTCAAAGACCCAACAGCACTTAACTTAAACATAACAGTACTTAACTGAAACTTAATCAATAACTTCACATAGAATTTACGACACCACAACAAGACCATACCCACAGGCCTGACTTTCTCACAAATTTAAAGTACTTCAGACCACAAGAGAGCAGCATTCCCAGGACATTTGCTGTGGCATATTCACCCTCGCACACACATGGACAGAAGGAGCCTGTACAAGGTCCCTGTGGGAAATTCCCCTGGAAGCCTGTGAAGTTCTCCCTTCAGATGCGTTTGCATCTTCCAACTGGGCAGAGAATCAAGGCTCGAGGAGTGGGGGCTCAGCCCAGGACCCGCCATTGTTCGGGGCTCCCCTGAGTGCAGCAAATGGAAGAGCTCCTGTCTCAAAGAGGCCCCAGCACAGGGAGGTCGCTGTCGCAGCTGCTGCAGCCCAGGAGAGTTCCAAGGGTCTCACTCAGGGCCTCTGTTTATAGGGTCCAAGGGATAGGCTTTAGTCACAGGCATTTTCCATCCTGGCCCCAGCTCGGTCGGTGTCTTTCTGGGAAAGGTTGAGAACAAAAATATGATCCCACTCGGGATGTTTTTCAGGCAAGGAAAGTAAGTTTCCAAGGCTATTGGTTAAAAAGCAGGAGCTTTTTGGACAGCACCCGTTCCTGGAGCAGACAGTGTTTGTGGTAAGCCCCAGAGGAGCTGAGCCCACAGTCTGATCATCAAGGCCTAAAGAGCATTTCTCAGATCATGCTTTGGCCTGGGGAAGGGGGTAGGGACTCTTCCGTGAGTGTGTCCACTGATGCCTCATGAGATCTGAGCTGCTCTGAAACCTCTTTCCATGTTTCCCACACTTGTAAGGCCATTTCCTGTGTGCCGGTGCTGGTGGGTGATGAAGGCGGAGGGAGGTGTCCCCCCATAGTGCTTGAGGTGCTCCTTATTGGAGATGTTGCTGTCCATGGACCTCACCTGCTTGGGTGTCACGATCTGCTAATACAAGCAGGAGTCCTGATGGTTCGTTTATCGATCTCAGAGTGCAAAAGACACAAAGGGGATTTCAGTTTTAATCAAACAGTGCACTTTTATTGAATGCCAACAACACGATTATGCGATAGAGGAGAGTGTCGTCTGGCTTCTTTTCCACCGCCTTAGGAGCCAAGCGATTTACCTTGCTATAGGTGTCCCGCAGTGGAACAGCTGCAGCTAGGTGAGACTGTTTGCTTTCTGACTTCCCCTTTTTGGCTGGTGTGAGCCGATGGTGGATTCAGCGAACCGCGGAGACAAAGGAGGGGAAGGAGGGGCCCCTTGTAACAGCAGTTTGAGTTTATTTCCCGAACGGAGAGAGCACAAGGAGCGTCGGGGGTCGTTTGCAGCCCCCTTAAATACCATTTTTCAGAAGGGGTAGGAACAACAGAAACAAGCCAATAGGGGTGGCTTGGAATGGCTGTTTACAGATAACAGGGATTTTGGGGAAGAACATCTTTCAAACAGACCAGTAACAGGACGGTGTGTCCGGAGTCTTATCGCATTCCTGAGACAGCAAGTAACTTGAAGGAGGGACTTGTGGGAGGAGATTTCCACACACAGGGGTCTCAGAGGCAGGGCCAGCCCACAGTGCTGCTCTCAGCATGACTCAGCAGCGAGGCCGGATTCCTCCTCTGAGCTGTCCCCGGCGGGAAAATCCCCCCAGCTCTCATCTTTATTTATTTGGAGAGCAAAGGCTGACTGGGTCACTGCCACAGGAGAGAGAGATATAAAGAAACAAAGTAGAGAGGAAAAAAGAGAGAGAGGGGGAATAGCTACCAACGGATGAGACGAAGTCCTCACGGTCCTCTGCCAATAGATTCGCCATCGTCCGTGGGGAGATCTCTTGTCGTGGTTAATTCAGAAAGTCTCTTTATAGTCTTTTCGAACACGGGGGGCAACTGGCCAGGAGGTGAGGAAATCTGCAGCCATTGTTCGGGTGCTCAGTACAGGTGTCCAAGACAGGCCATTCCTTCTTGCTTCAGTGCCGTCCTTCCCGCCTGGGGAGCCAGAACGGCGCCAGCACAACCAGTTCTCCAGGAGTGCCAGCGGGCACACCTGCAGGCAACACTTGGCAAACATCCCACCTCAGCCAGGCCAGGCCTCTTGTGCAAAAGTCCTCTTTTTTTATTTTGAGGTTTTTAGGGTTTCAGTCTCTGTCCTAGTCGATGATGGTGAGGCAGATGAGGGATTTTCGGACCGTCTCTTATATGGGGCCATTCAGGAAGTGACACTTGGCCTTTCCCATCTACTGGAACACCCCTCTGTGGGCAGAAAGACAGGTCAGTGGCACCTCACCCCCGAGCAACCCCCAGCACCCCACAGCAGGTTGGGAGCTCAGGAGGCCACCCCTGCCCCCTCTTTCACACCTCTCTGCCACACGGCTGCTGCAGCACTGGATGCTGGGTGGGGAGAAGCCCCCCATGGATGGACAAGAGTGTTGGGAAACCCCTAGAGTGGGTCTGCCCCCCTCAGAGCCCCCGGGAACTGCTCTAGGGACCAAGTGATGAGGAACACGAAGGGAGCCCCATAGGGACATCTTTTACGCTGACCTACCACCTCTTATACCCCCTATCCCAACCCTTTCCCATCATCCTCCACAAACCCAGTTCCCCTCCAGCCGGTTTGGGGGTGGCCAACCCCCTCTCTCTCTCTCCTTTTGGGGATCCCCTCCTCTTCCCCCCTTTTCCCATTGTGTCCAGCCCTCCCACTGACCTGAGAGCTCCTGGCCTGCAGCTGGAGGGAGGAGGAGGACGAGGAGGAGGAAGAGGAGGAGGAGGAAGAGTGATAGAGGAGGAGGTGCCACCACTCACTTCAACTGCAGCCCCCCCAGGACAATCGGCCCCCCGGCATCCCGCAGGTGACTGGGGAAGGGGTGCTTACCCCAAATATCTTGGGCAGTCCCAAAGAGTGTTGTTTTTGGGGGGGACCCCGCCGCGGCTGCCGGCAATCGCCTGGTGCCGGACGGAGGGTGTGGAACACGGATTTTGGGAAACCCCCCAGGAGCACCAAACGTAGGAAAGCCCAGAACCCCCAGAGTGAGGAAAATGGAAATGGACGATACTGGAACTGCAGAACCCCTGGTAGACTGGAGGTGGGAGGAACATTGATAGGGGAGAACCCCGGGTACCCCAGAACTTGGAATGGGGGGCCAGGAGAAGGGGGAGGCCAACAGCCCAGGGGGGGATGGAGGTCAGTGAAGTGCAGGCTGGCAAAAGGGGGAGTCTGAAGAGGGACGATTCCTGGGACTGCTAGCAGGCTTGAGACAGGACCTAGAGGTCTAATACACGTGAGACCTTCAGCAGCGCAGGCAGGGGGAACCCCAAGAACCTCAAAGTGGAGAGACCAGAGAGGGGTTTTGGACTGAATCTTGGTGTTTTGGAGACTTTTATGGACACAAGATGCCTGGTGACTTCCTGAGATGGACTTCAGCAGGAGGAACAGACAACCCAGCATGCTCACACCTTGTTTATCCTTCCAAAACAGGATTTCTTATTCCAAAACTTGACCAGATGGAGGAAGAGACTGCGAGGAAGAGGAAGACGCCTCGGGACCCCCCTGGCAGGTGAGGAGGAAGTCACTGCCCCTTTCCCCCTCTCTCTCCTGCTCCATCTCCCAGCCCAGCATCGCCCCCGGCTGCAGGACAACCCCGCTGCCGACGCTGTCCTGCCGGGGATGGATTTGGAGGATCTCCTTCCCCTTCCCTCTGGCACGGAGGCAAATTCCATCCTCTCCTTGTCCTTCCTCCCCCAGGCACTGAGCTCTCCTTTCTTCCTCCTTCCTTCTCCCTTCTCCGTGTTTCTCCCTCTCCTTTCTTCTGCTTTTTCCTTCCTCTCCTTGTTCCTTCTTCTTCCTTCTTCTCCTTGTTCCTTCTCTTTCTTATCTCTCCTTCCTCCTTTTTCATCATGCTCCTTCCTCTTACTTCCTTTTCCTCATTCCTTCCTCTCCTTTCTCCTTCTTCCTCTTCTTCATTCTCTTTTTTCCTTCTTCTCCTTCCTTCTTTTTCATTCCTTCCCTTTCTGCCTTCCTCGCTTCCTCTCCCTCTTCCTGCTCTTCCTTCCTTCCTCTCTCTCCTCAATCCCACCTCTCCTTGTTCCTTTGACACACTCATTTCTTCTTCTGTCTTCTTGTTCCTTCCTCTCCTTTTCCCTTCCTCTCCTTATTCCCTCCTCCCCCAGGGAATGAGCTGCACATGGGGACCAGGGAGGACAAATCCCTGTGGCAGAACCTCGTGGAAGAGGCCATTTTGAGCAGCTCCACAGCACAGGAATTCAACAAGGAGGAAAAGCCCCAGAGATCCTGCAGGAAGAGGGGCTGCAAACCCAGCCCAGGGAGCTCTGAGGACGAAAGACCCCCCCTGTGCCAGGAAGGCAGCTGGAGAACCAGCCAGAGCTCTGACATGGTTGTCCAGCAGCAGCTTCACACCAGGGAGAAGCCCTACGAGTGCTTTTTGTAATGTGGGAAGAGCTTCAGCAACAGCTCCGACCTCCTCATCCACCAGTGGGTGCATATGGGGGAACAACCCTATGAGTGTGAGGAATGTGGGAAGAGCTTCAGCTGGAGCTCCACCCTGACCCACCACCAGAAAATCCACACTGGGGAATGGCCCTACAGGTGTGAGGAATGTAGGAAGATCTTTACCCAGAGCTCCCACCTGATCCACCACCAAAACATCCACACAGGGAAATGGCCCTAATATGTGTTTGGAATGTGAGAAGAGCTTCAGTGACTGCTCCCACCTCATCTGCCACCAGAAGGTCCACACTGGGGAATGGCCCTATGAGTGTCCCAAGTGTGGGAAGAGGTTTTGGAAGAGCTTGGAACTCGTCGAGCATCAGCGGATGCACACAGATGAGAGGCCCGTCTGCTGCCCTGACTGCAGAAAGGGCTTCATCCAAAGATGCAACCTAATCACCCACCACTGCATCCACACTGGGGAGAGGCCCTATGAGTGTCCTGAGTGTGGGAAGAGCTCCAACCAGAGCTCCCACCTCATCTCCCACCAGCACATGCACACCAGGGACAGGCCCTACGAGTGTCCCAAGTGTGGGAAGAGCTTCACCCAGACCAATGCCTTGACCTCATGCCAATGGTCCCACCTGTAAGGGAAGCCCTGCAAGTGCCCCGACTGCAGGAAGAGCTTTGTCCAACTTTATCACCCATCAGAGGACAAATATTGGATGATCCACAGTGACCCTTATTGGCAGAGACCTGGCGGTCCACGTTGGAAAAAGGCATATTGACCAATATTCCCGGTGAACCACATTGGGCAGAGACCTGGTAACCCGTGTTCCACATGATCCACATTGGGAAGACACCTGGCTGGTGGTCTCCACATCCTCCTTGTTACCCGAATGGAGGGGAAGGAACATCCATTGGAGTGCAAACCAACATCAGAAATTCATTGGGAAGAGCAGTTTTGTTGACTTTAGACCCCAAAAAATCTCACCATCACCCACCGCTCATTTCTTCAGGTGACATCAAGGAATACTGGATGATCTTGTAGGTCTTTTGCAATCAAGAGGTCTTTTCAATTCCATGATTCTAATTCTCTATGGCCCACAGGCGTCTTCCACAGCCAAATGGCAATGGATTGGTGCAAAGACCAAACGATTCTAATCAAAGGCTCCAAAAAGGGCTCTTCCCACCCAAACAACCCAGCAACAGAGATACTCACATGACACTGACATGTAAATCCTTTTATTCGGGCCTTCGTTTTCTTTTGAGCCATTTTCATCTCTTACAAACACATGAAATTGGGGTTAAAATAAAGAAATTTTAAAAAGACTCTAAACCCCAACCATTTAAATTTGATTTCAAGAATTTAGGATTTAGGGGAATAATTGGGAGGATTTGGGATTTTTGTGGGGATTTGGGGGAGTTTTCCTCAAAATTAGGGCTGCTCATGCCAGGTGATTGGGGTCATGATCTTGTAGTTGTGCCAGCAGTATGTGTGCACCTGAGCCCATCTCTTCTCCAGTAATTCCAGTTGGGTGTTCCAGTACTGGGCCTGGGTATTCCCATGCAAAATACCCAAATCACTGTTGAAGTGCTGGAGCTGCTTTAGGTTACAGATGTTCTTATCCATGAACCTCAGCCACTCAGGGCCGTTAAGGAAGTGACACTCGGCTTTTCCCATCCACAGGAACACCACTGTGTGGGCAAGGAGACAGGTTGGGGGATGCAGCCTCCTCCCCCCAGCACCCTATATCAGGTTGGAAGCTCAGGGGGCCACTCCGGACCCCCCTT
>VWZW01004863.1:2581310-2633136 GCA_013397115.1 Edolisoma coerulescens | reverse complement strand
TGTTTCTGTGATTCTATGATTCTTTTTACTGAGATGATTGTACTGAGATAGAAGACTTTGAAGTGTTGTCAATTTTACCAAAAATATCTTACAGCAGGTCATTATAATTTCTTAGTGGTCTTTTTGGTATTTAACCAAAAATGGGATTTATTTAAGCTTTTTAGTAGTTTTGATTTTTTTTTTTTCATTATTTAATATTGCATAATTCTTTTTTCTTTTATTTATCTAATGTAATAGATGCTACAAAGGAAAATTCAGTAAAATTCATTATAGAGAAAGCCTTGGATATTTTTTTATTCCATGCTTATTTTGGGAAATGAATACCTATTTATTAGAGTTATTTAGACAGTTAGGCTGTTAACAAGTAAATTTCCTACAAGAATGTTCTCTTGGTGATGCATGTACAATAACAGAAAGAAAAAAAGGCCTAATAAAATGAGATTAGGTAAAAGTAATGAAAATCACTCCATTGTTCTTACATACTGTTCTCTTTAAGTTTTTCACTTCTTGTAAACATCTCTTGGACTACTCTTTTTACTTCTGGGACTCTTTTCAAGTCCAAGTATAGTTCCAAGGAAAATAAGTGAAGAAGTCTGTTTAGTTTCCATCATACTTGGCAAGTGAAAATTCTGGAGAACTGAAGGCCTGAACCAGAATAACAGCTGCATCACTCAGTTTTCTCTTTTCCTTAGAATGCAATTTATATTTCAAGGACATAAACAAAAAACTCAAAAAATTAAATGTAGTAGCTGGTTTGGTTTGGTTTGGTTTGGGTTGGGTTGGGTTTTTTAATATTTTAAAGAAATGCCTTCGTAGAATTGTTTAGGTTGCAAAAGGCTTTTCAGACCATCAAGTTCGACTGTTTACCCAGCTCTGCCTAGTCCACCACTAAACCATGTCTTTAAGCGCCACATCTACACGTCTTTAAAATACCTCCAGGGATGGTGACTCAACCACGTCCCTGAGCAGCTTGTTCCAATGCTTGACTATGCTTTCTGTGAAAATATTTTTCCTAATATCCAATCTAAACTTTCCCTGGCTCAACTTGAAGTCATTTTCTCTTGTAGATGAGATATTAGTCAATATTTCCACAAGATTTAACTAATTCTNTTCCAATGCTTGACTATGCTTTCTGTGAAAATATTTTTCCTAATATCCAATCTAAACTTTCCCTGGCTCAACTTGAAGTCATTTTCTCTTGTAGATGAGATATTAGTCAATATTTCCACAAGATTTAACTAATTCTAAGAAAAAAAAAAAAAAGCACCATAAGATCATACTCCAGTAAAACTATGATACTAGCTATCTCAAAGTCTTTAAACAAGTGGTATCCCTGGTAGCTCTGCACAAACTATAGTGTCCTACTGGACTGCTAAGGAATGCAATGTTAAGAACAGAAATGCATTTTGTTGTTGTTCTTATAATGAGTACGATTCTAAGTGAGATACACAGATTGATTTTGCTGTGCTGGGACTGTGAAGATTAATGCATTTTGACTAAATCAAAACATGATTTCTGGATAAGCTGAGAGGAAGAGTAATTTAACAATCTAAATATGTTTTAAATGAACTCAATAATTGTACTGTAATTGCCGTTAAGAGTGTGGTACTAAATTGTTTAGACTGCACCTCATTTTGTATGAAGTTGTATTCAAACACCATGAACACAACAAGAAAAACTAAACAGCCCTCAAGTGTATATATGGCATGTGCAAGTCCTTAAAGAAGAGAGCTTTTATCTTTTATTGTCATACAGCAGTCCTAGATTGCCTTTTGTCTTGACTATGCCAACCACTCTGCCTCTCATCTGATTTTCCTCATGTTATTATGATGGAATGTGAACCCAGACTTCCTTGTTTTACTGCTTTTAAGTACTAGTTTCAGACACTAATATCTGCTTCTGTTGTTCTAGCCTTTAATTTAGTCTACTGTACAGGAAGTGGCCTATTTAATGTCCTCTCCCTTTTAGTTGACTAAACCTAGCTTGAAATTTCTAAAAGGAAACAGCTGCCCTTTGGTAAAACACAAAAATCACTGGATACACTTCCCTATCCTTCCTGGGACTGAGGACGAGAATGTGTTGCTAAACCAGAAACAGACATTTATTGTGCTAGCAGGTGGCTATGCCACAACCTTTCTTCTACGCAAGATCTGCATTTCATCCTTGTCTAAGACTTGGTTTCATTCATGAAAGACAAAATCTTGGCACAATTGACCCCACAAGTTGAAATTCTTAACGTTTCTGGGGAAAAAAAATTAAAATTGAAGTGAAAGGTCATAAAATGTAGTCCAGATTTTGATTCCCCTGTAGTCTTCTCCTTGGATTGCCCAGAATGCACAGTATAAGTTCCAGAAAAATTTGTTCTCATCTTCCTTGAGAGCCAAGATGCATAACAGAAAACTGCATCAATGTAAAAGTGAGCTGACAGGCCCAGTATCTCTAATGCTTATGGAGAGACGAGAACATCTGGCAGTAACTACTGACCTCTCTCATATTATTTCTTAACTTTGCTATTGGAGATGCCAGCTGCAGTCAGATCAGGTGTTCTTAGACATTTTGTTGCTTGTTTTACTCAGTATTATCACCACTTTCCAATGTAATTATAAGCATGAGAAGTTTTTGCCAGTAGGGATTGAGATGAAGGTGAAAGTTCCATTTTGGCTCCAGTAACACGATCCAGTGCAGAAAGTGTTTTTGAGAGAGCCTGTTATGTGGAGGAAAAACCTTCCAGTGCTGCCCCCTCACCTGTGGTTTGTAACTGCACTGGGTGGCACATAACCAAGATGGTCTTTCTTTTGAGTTGAGCTGTGCATTCATTATTATTTCTTTTGAAGACAGGACTCATCCTATTACACCAACATTTATAACTCTGGTTTGTTAAAATAGTTCTAATTCTTCTGGATCCAGAATATCCTTCTGAGGCCTTTACAAATTGTGGCCATGTTTCTGTCAAACAAGATTTCCTGAAATAAAAGGTATCGGTTTTCTAGGAAATGTGTTGGCTTCTTGCCTACTCATTCTCAGCAACAAAGCACGCCACTGTTAGTGTCCTGGCTATCTGAGACCTTCTCTCTCCCAGAAAGTGTTGCTCATCTGAGCTGAGTCAGTATTTTAGTGCCTAGGCACAATATCTGAGAGTGGTAACAGTGTGCGTCTTTTTAACAAAATTGCATATCTACTCTATTTTTATCTTTAACCACATTTTGACAAATGGTAATAATATCCTCATAAACAGGATGACTTTCTTTTTATTTCTAACCTAATATCAGTGTCAAATTTCATACAACCAGAATCCAAAGAAGCAAGTTGTCTTTCCCTAGATCTGTAATTCTCAGTCAGCTGCTGACAATTCAGTAAGGATATTAAGAATAGTTTCTAATGCAAATTCAGAGTTATACATTGAATGTTTGTATCTGATTGTACTTTTCTGTTGGATTGGATGTTGATATTTGCTTCCCTGCTTGGCCTATTGATGGTGTGGCCTGCTGGGCTGTGGGCAGGGAGGACACCGTATCTCTTTCCATTGCACAGCTTTGTCCAGCACAAAGCGGCAGAAGCCGCTGGCCTGAAGAGTTGAAGAGATGCTGGGACGTGGTAGAAAGGCAGGAGTTCCCTACACTTCTTTTTAGCATGTGGACACAATGAGATATTGGTGAGGCAAATTGCCTTGGACCCTGCAGTAAATCTCAGTCTCTGGATGAATAAATATCAGATTCTTTTTCTATGACTGTCTTTTTCCCTGAATAGGCTGGTGCAATTCTCTGAGACCCTAGTTCTAGTCTTTTACTCTCTTACAAAAAAAAAAAATGGAAACTTACCTTCTCAACAGAGATTGGTGAAAATGTATGACACTTTTTTAACCTTTAGCAGGTTTAGGGGGGGTTTTTTGGTTTTTTTTAGTTTTTGTTTTTTGGGTTTTTTTAATGTTGAAATTAGATCTTCTGTGAAACCAGAAAAGATAGGTATTTAGAGGACCACCTATCATAAATTCATTCTGGGGAATGGAAATTATGAATGTCAAATGTAGCAGGAGATACAGAAATTTTAGAGACTATCACCAGGTCCCTCCTAACTGTTTGGATACCAAGGTTTTGCATGTGTCTTTCACTACAGAGTAACTTTTCTCAAGGTAGGTTTACCTTGGTATAGGTCCTTGTGCATAACCACAGTGCATTGAATACCATCAAAACTTTGTGCTGGCTTGCTAGTAACTATATTTTTCCAAGAGTGACATTTTTGCTACTGGACTTTTGGGCCTTACTATGTTGAATTCTTAGTACAGATGAATATCTATCCACTATGCATAGCATGTCTATCTTGTCTGGATGTTTTGAGCAGTTTAGAAATGTTGATAATTGGAAACAATTTCTCACCAAAGACAAAGCAGAGTATTTAATAATTACGTCTTTCAAAAGAATGACAGAAATATATGGGGAATATTCATAATGCTCAAATTCAGGCACCTTATTCAGTCACTTAAACTAGCCAAATGGCTATATCTAGTGCAGGAAACAAAACGGGGAGAAAGCAAAGACTCAAGGCATAATTGTCTCCATTCCTTAATTCTTAGTTCACACCTGGTATGGTGTAGACCCACTATTTCAGGTGATAGAGGTGATATTTCTTTTAATGCCTGTGTAGTCATCTAGGGCTCTCCAGAGTGTGACTCAGGTGATTTAAAATAGAATCACTCTCAACTGTCCAACTGAGATTTCATAGAATCGTGGAATGGTTTTGGTTGGAAGGGACCTTAAAGGTCATCTGCTTCCAACCCCTCTGCCATGGGGGATTGTTTCTGGGTGCTGAGAAAACTAACCAAGGAAGATATTGCAGTAAATAAGCAGCTTTGTACCGGGAGGTTTCACCATTCACTGTGAATGTACAATCTTGTGTGCAAACTAGACAAGGTTTTGACAAGTAGAGCAGCAGGATTTTTTGACTTACTTTTTGGGTCTATTTACTTTTCTTCTTACTTTAAAAGAATGGAAGCGAAATCAGAGGATCTCACAGTTTTAGCTCTGCGATACACATTTTTTTTTAAATCATTTGTCATTTGTGGCTTCATTGTAACTGTGGACTGGAAACACCATGTGGATAATCAGAAAAATGAAAATGAAAACTGTTTTTGTGTAAGTTCTTTTCCTTTCTAGCTGGGAAAGCTCAATGGACAAATTTTGTACTATGCAGAGCATCTGTAAAAGATAATTACAAGTACTTTAGGGATAGCTGTTTGGGGTATTTTTGTGTGTTTATGTAAAACAGAAAAAAGTTGTTACAGGCAACCCAAGTCAATAGCCAAAAATTTAAAGTGAAATTGTGAATAAGCATAACTATAAAGCAGTTAAAACCAGGGACAATTTCTCATCTCACCTCCAAAGCAGAGTTTAAGTGTTTACTGAACACTATGAAAACGATATCAAAATGTAATATTGACATTATATCCTAGAGGAGAAATTTAATTAACTGTATTTACACTCAACAGTTTGGAGCCATTGAAACAAATATCAAGATGTCCCTCAGCTCAGTCGCTTGGGCATTTCTGCATGATAGTGTGTAAACTATGTAGGGAGCCTTAAAAGGAGCTGAAGTTCATGTTAAAGTTTTTATGCCATTACATAGAGCTGTTATAGAAAGCATTCTTCCCCCACACGTAAATAACCAGCATTGCATCCAGTGATTCACAAGGCTGGGCAAGGAATACATCTCTGCTAGCACAATAGCCAAAACACAATTGTCTCTCTTCAGGGTGGGCAGAAAGTTGGGAGCAGCAGCTGGAGCATTAGAGGAACTGACAAGTTATGTTTTTATGACCTGCTTGAAACAATCTGTTTCGACATTTCAGGAATTACCACAGCTTCTGGGAAAAGCCGAGCATGTAGTCTGATCCCAACAAGCCAGTACTCTGTGTTGAAGTTTAATTAAGCCACCTACAGAGAAAGCTACCATAGGGGAAGCTCTTCTCTGAGCATCGGATTTGCAAACCAGTGGAGAGCATCCAGGGAAGGCAGCAGTTTCAACACCCAATATATTTGCCCTAGTTCCTATGAATTACATGCCCTACTTCTTATGAATTATGCATATTGAAAGCTCAGTAAGGAATAATCTCCACAAATTTGGTCATTATAATGCTGAACTAGTCATAAATCCATAAATAAAGTACATATTTTACCCACTCTACTAGTTTAGTTTTGTAATTGAGTAGTATAGTTATTAATTATTTTAATTAGTTTACAGATTATGATTACCATGATCTATTTACTTTTTAAGCTTCTTCTGGTTTAGTTTTAATCCATCACTATCAGTGAATTTTCAGAAAGCTTCATGACGTGATGCAGTATGTCACTTGTGTCCTTAGATAGCATGATATAAGAATGAAAACAGGCACCATGCCAGAGAACAAAGATCATTAGATGGAATTAAAGAATTTGCATGTACTAAGTGTTAGTTTATATTATATTAGAAAATGAGGTACTCTTAACTATAACTTATTTTCAAGCAATTCAGTTATATTTTCACAGAATTGTTCTTTAGCTTTTTGATACAATACATAATGAAGAAATTAGCAATGAGTTGTAAACAACCATTGTGATGATGTCAGTGGGACAGTTCCTGCAAGTTAAACTTCCCAGGGCTGGGGCCGGATATAAAGAGTTTATGTGAGGTTTTTTAAGTTTAAGTACAGCTTGGTGCTCATCAGAGCTTGCTAAGCTTAGTTTGTAGACCATAAAAGGAAGTGATACATGACTACACTCCTCTTTCTTATTGCCTCTCTGTCTTTCTTCTTACTTGTTGCTGTTTTTAGAATCAGTCCCATGTTCTACCTAGTACATGGAAACTGTTTTTTAATTTTGAATGACAATCAATATTGTAGTTTTGAAACACCTCTTTAAAAATTATTCTCTTCCCCAACACATTTCTGCTTTATTGTTTCACGTACTTTGTCCTATGCACCACCTTAAAAGGTACAGTGGGTACCTATTTGTTACAGATAGTGCCTTATTTTATCTTACAAGGAATTAATTCTTTTATTCAGGAAAGTGTGATAACTTGCACATATTTGGATTATTGTCAAATGCCAGCATTTTAGGCTTGTTTGTAGTAATCAGCCATTTTCTAAAAGTGGGGGAAATATGGGATTTCTATATTGATCTCAGGCTTAATTGTATCCTAACAAAAATCCCAAGGATGTTAGAGGACACTATTTTCCTATACGGACTAAATAAATACTTAGAATTCTTTCAATGACATACACAACTCACCCTGGGGAAGCCCTGTCTGCCAGGGAGGTTGGAATTTTTAAAAACTTAAATATCATATATAGAAGTTATGAAACAGATAATGCTTTTCATAGATGAGTTCTGTTACTTGTCAGTCAAAGGTAGTGATACATTAATCTTTGAAAATTTAGTAATTTAGTACTTTGTGCAGAATACATGAAGAGGGATAATGAGGTCCTTCAATTTACTGGCAGGATTTTTTGAAGTATGAAGAAATTCAATGGCCTGGGACCTCTTTTCTGTAACAGCCTCACTCCTTTGAAGATTGCAGTGATATTTCTCTATTTTTCAGTTTAAAAATTAGACTCAACCTCCACTAAAATCACAGGAAAAAAAAAATATACTGGCTTCTTTGAAATCTAGAATGACAATTTACTTATATATCTACTACTGAAATGTCCCAGTATTCTTTAACTCTTCCAAACCATAACTTCAAAGAAAATTTGTTTAGACCATTAACTGCTCCCCAGAAGTGCCGACATTTTAAAAAAAGAAGAGAAAAAATTGCAGCCAACACAGCGGAATTAAAAACCTTGAAGATTACTCTTGATTTGAAAATATGGTATAGAAAATACTTGTTGTTCATAGTCGAATTTTAAACACATTTACTAAAGCAAATGCACGAAATAACTGCATAAATGACACATGCCTATGTGTGAATGGTAGATTTTAAAATTACATGACTATACTTGCTGTAATTTAGAGACCTTAGCAGAGTATTAGAATGAGATATCAGCTTTACAACTGTAAGTAGCAATCACTTTTATCATTAAAGGGCTTTTTACATTCAAAATTCCACAGCTTCATTAAAAGAAAAAAAAGATATGCAAGATGTTCACACCATACACATATATATATATGATGAAATAGTTAAATAAATAAGTAGAACTAATAAGATTAAGATCCTGAAAAATGGAGTATACAGGCTAAAGATCCCCAGATTAGTTTGGTCAGACACACACAGGTTCTTAAAAGAAGCTGCCTATAAGCTTAGAAGCTTGTGCAATTGGCCGGCAGAACAGGAAAAACAACATAAGACATGAAATAGCTGGTCTCTTAAGTCACATTTAAACACCCAGTAAATGGATCTTTGCAGAGCTGAACCTTTAGCATCTGCAGGTTTTATCAGACATGCCAGCTGCATGGGATATGAGCATGAGGCTGGCTGCAGGGATCAGAGCAGGGTGCAGGGAGCAGCTTTGACACTGTTGATGTTCAAGGGTCATGTGTTCTTTCTGGTTGTACAGTGTGTTGTGGATTTTAGCCACAAAAATGAAACCAATAGACTAGGTGAGGAATGACTATAGCAGCTCCTCCAGAGAATGCAGAGTTCAGGCTGGAAATGCCGCAGAGTCGCAGGAGGAAGAGTTTATCTATATACAAATAATAGGAAGTGAATCAGTGACCCAGTTTTACTTGTTTTGATTTAGTGTGTGAGTCCTTCTTTACACGGTTGTTAGAACAAGATGAGTTTCAGTCACCTGACTAAGATCATCTGTTTGAGAACATTGATTGGATTAGTTACTTACTTCAAGGTTTCTTACACATGACCCTGGTACACTTTAAGAAATACTCTTTATCCAGTTATAGATTTTATGACAACAATACTAATCATGAGGAATAGTCTCTTCAAAATTACAAATTTATGCTTAAGGTGTTATGAATGTAATTTATGATCATGCTTAAAATGAAAGTAGCTACTTATTTACACTTCAGTTGAATTAGAGGAGAAAGCATGTTCGGGCCTTTTGGTTTTGTTTTTGTCATGTACAAGATTAGGGCAGACTCTTAAGTAAGTTGGATTAGTGTCCTTGTGTAGTCTGCAAATAGGATATGTATAAATAACCTTAAGTCTTAGTTTAGTTTGTATTTTTCTATGTTCCAGGATTATGAGAACAGGACCAGAGTGTGAGCATGAGGTGAGCATGAGGTAAACTTTTATATGAGGCAAGAAGAATGACCTGGGACTGTTTCTCATGAAACTAACTTCATTTCAAGGCCACCTTCTATTCCATAGTTTTTCTCAGGAAGAGGAGAATAGATTATATTCATTTTTATATTCCAGTAGCTTATTCTTGAAGTGCACTCTGTCTGAATTTAGGAAATGGAAATAAAGATAAATTCACATACCAAAGAAGGGAAGGTATAATAACAACTGACAGGTATATCAGATTATTCATTTGTCATAACATCGAAAGAGCTTCAGCTGGAAGTACAGAGGAGTGGGAAGGTTAAGGATCATGCACTGTTGGGACTGTTTTGAGATGACAGCCTGAATGTTTGTTTGCATGTTCAGTGCATTATGACCTTCAAAATGCTACAGGAATGAAGACATGTAAACATTGAGAAAAAGCCTCTTCTCAGGAGACTGCCAATGCTAAAAATGGTTATTGATGGTTGTCTGAGTTCTAGTGGAGAAAGGAAAGAGACAAGTATCATCACCAGATCCTTTGACTTTCTTTATTTTATTGAAATAACATTGTCTTTTTAAATCAGAATTTGATGTTTCTTGAAATATATTTGCTTCATACAGGAAGAATTGCCTTGATGACCAGTTAATCTGATTTTGGATTCCAGAGCTCTCTTGCCACCTCATAAAAGAAGAAGTAGAGGAGGGAAACCCCATGAAAATCTAACTATGCAAGTGTTCATTGGGACCTGCAGCACTTCAGATGTAGTTTGTCTGAAGTACTGATGTGAAATATCTGAGTTCCAAGGTTTCAACTACTCCTGTGTGAGACTCTTAGTGGGCTGGTGAGGGAGGAACACCCCCTCAATGATGAGGAGGGGATCCCTCAGCACTGGGCCACTCCTGTACCCATTTTATCTTTTATAAAATTTGCTGGTTAATACAATTTTAAATGAAAAGTTCAATACTTTCAGTAGTATGCAAAAAAATGAAAGAAATGATTATTTTTCAGTTATAGATAATAAATAAATTTGCTTTAGCCAAAAATAAAATGCAGTTTTGTCTCAGATTTGTCACTTATTCATTTTTCAGAGGTGGATGGCATTTATTGGCAGTCTCACTGAAAAAAAAAAAAAAAGAATCAGAAGGAAGAAAATTCCTTACAAGAAAAGCCAAACATTGTTCAAAATGGTAGAGTGGAGAAAGTGAAATACAGGAGGAGCTAATTCTGAAAGTTACACAGATATCTCTTTACTGAATTTAGAGAAGCTGAAATCTCAGCTCTTGACATTGCTTTATGTTTCAGTCCCAGACAAGTCACTAATTTTTTGTGCTTTGTTTCCTGATTGAAAATGCTGTTCAGAAGTTGCAGACAGTCCACAACAGTTTGGATGCTTGGGTAAAGCTTAGTACTGCTGATGTGTGCACAAGTGTGGGACTGCTGCCGGGCAAACAACACACAAATTAATTTCTCAGTAGTAGAAGAGTGCAGCCTTCTGTATGTTGTATTTTTCTAAAAGTCTATATGAGTGGTAACAAAAATAGACCTAAAAGTTACAATTCAGCCTGATCTCATGTGAGATTTTTCTGGGCACTCTTTCCTATGAGTTAGTCTCTGCAACGAAAATTTCTAGAGGGATTTAGCAACATCATAAGAAAATACTCTATTAATTTGAGAATACAAGGATGTAAGTACTGACTTGATCACAGCATTTTTTAAATGCAAAATATGAATGGGAAAACTAACTACAATTAAATCAGGCAAGGACTGACATAAGATCTAGCCAAAAAGAAATTTTACTTTATGATAAAAATATTTTGAGCTTTTTTTTTTTCCTTGTCTCTGCTGTCCTTTAATTTTAAAAATGCAATTGAAGCAGAGAAGCTGTTTTTCAAATTATAGTGTGTGATTCCTAGAACTGGCATACTTCTGTTCATTTGTAGTGTTTAGAGATCACAAGAAGATAATAGATCTGCTTTAGTGATGTTAGACCTTTATGTACACTCTCTTCCTGCTCTGCTATAAAGTTTTGCTTCTCACTCTGACTTGGATACGTAGGTTCAGTGACAGTGGTTTGTTGTTGTTGCAGTTACTCAAGGTTTTTTCAAGTCTCATGTTGCAAGCAGTTTCGCAAAGTTTCAAGGTCTGAATAAGTAGGTCACTTAAATTCAGGGTTAGTATTTGTTCATTTGTACACTCCTGAGTCACTAAATGGTGAGCTCACAGTCAGTAATTTAAAAAGGAGAAAAGTAATTTCTGTTACTGCTCTGTGTCTTAGTGTGTTAGCAAGCAGGATTGAGTAAAAATAGGACAGTTAATCATCTGTAGTACAGGCAGCAAAGCTGTTTGTGACTGGGAATAGGTCACTTGCACTCTGTCACATCTCAGTCCCTGTTTGTTGTGTCCACGTTAGAGTAGCAATGGAGCTATTGCCCTGCTGGTAAAGACAAACAGGCACATGGAACCCTCCAGATTCTACCATCCCCACCAAATCAAAAACTGCTTCTTTCCTGNGGGGGGTGTTCGTGGATCCAAAACCAAACACAATGCAGCAAATCAGAAATGCAGTTTAGATGAAACATCTGTAAAGATACAAACATACTTTTATAGACTGAACCAGTCTCTTGGTTGCCTCCCTGCCCACGAGAAAGGTGAAGAGAGAGAAAGATGAAGTAATAACAACATTTATGGATTCCTTTCATTTGAAAGAAGATGAGCAGAGTCATAAGAGTCTGTAAAGTAGAAAAGATGCCAAGTATTTTAGATGCTGTGGGTTGTCTTCTTGAACAAGTTTCTTTTCAGATATTTACTTAGTGCCTGATTCTGCCTCACTTGCAGTATGCTGAGCAGCATTTTAGGGAAAATGCTGTATTCAAGATGGACACTGGCAATTTATTTTGAGATGAACACTGCACTGTGGACACAGCCTGTGCTAAAGGCTGTGAGCGACTAATGAGTCTCAGGCACATGAAGTATTGTTCTCCCTCCAGAAAATGGGGCATCTCTATTATATGAGGGACAGCTGCCTTTCAACTCTGCAGCAGCTCGTCACACAGATTTCTGTACGTAGGTAAATGCAGGCAAGTGTTAGCTGTTCCTCCCTCAGTTTACAGGAGGTGCACCTTATTATCAGGATGATGGAAGGACTGTAGCCTTGAACCCATTCTCCTCCTATTTTACAGAAGGGGTCTTTGAAGCAGGGATTGTGGACCATGTCTGTCTAATTAACTCTCTTCCACCATCATCTTCCGCAGAAAATTCCGTGTTTTCTTCTATCTCCCATATCAATGACTGCGTGGATCATACCACACATTTCCCAAGTCAGTGGTATCATTGTCTGCCTTCAGGAACTTAGTTTGATAAGGCTTAGTTTATTTTACCACCTTATTGAATATTCAGCAAACACAGGTCACTTGTGAAAATGAAAACAAGATGTTGCTCAAATCCAACTGTTAATGTTGACAAATATTAACAGAAAAAAATACATCATAATTTCAAAACATCTTCTCTGACTTCTGACAAGATTCAGTAGGAAAAGGTTTTTGTGGTATTTTGTAAGCAAGTGCGGTCTGTATAGCTCAAGAGGGTTATAACAAGTATGGTACACAAAGCTGATTGCAAATATTACAATTTCACTATTTTTTCTCCATAGCTCATGCTTCCATCATTTAGAATCCCAGAACAATAACCTTGACTCCCTAAAAGCAACATGAAACAGTGCAGTATGCTGTACTGCAACACTAGAGATGTTTCCGCTCCCACTGACTGGGAACCCAGTTCCCAGTAACCACTTTTATTGTAGTTACTGGTACATTTCTTCTTTTCTTCCCATGAGATAATCCATTTGATGTTTTGAAGTGAATATTTACTACATCGTTTCTATGCCTCCAATCAAATGGATTTTTATTTTTACTTTCTGTCACAAAAAAACCCCTTGAAAAATGAAGGCATAGTAAATTATAACTATTATGTGACTTTAATAATTTTCTTCATTGTCTCTTGGTGTATTCTGCAATATGAGATATTTTATCCTCCAGTAAATTTTCAAGCAATTGTTTTGGATACTAAACAAGGAATAAAAAATTTTTGTGCTTTTTTGTTCATTTGTTTTGTTTTTGTTTGGAGAAATGACTGATGAATAAATAGATGAAGAATAGTTCCTGGAAACTGCAGGAGAAATCCATGTGTGCAAATCCTAGCCAATAATTGCAGTTTAAGGATATCTTGCAGGCCTAATTTTGGAAAAGGTTCAAAAGTTAGTTGAGACCCACGCCTTTGAATATATTGGTATCTTTGAGCATATATATGGTATCTATTACATAGATTGTTCTAATAGCAATTTTTTTCGTAGGAGGCCCACTATGATGTTAGACGCACTAAAAAAGAATAAGTTAATTAAAATCTGAGTTTATAATGGTTATTCATCTTTTACAATCCTCCATCTTTTTTCTAAAACAAAATTCTGAGTCTTTGCCCTGTAGTTTCAGAATATGACCACAAGTAGAGTTCAGATCCTTCCAGAACTGAAGTCTCAGGTACATTTTAAATAAAATATGATTGTGAGTTTTTCATAATCTTTTGGGATGACTGCCTTTCAGATCTTCAAGAAGTCCATAAACTGAAGCTGAATGAATAGCTTGTCAGTGTAGAAATAATCTGTATCAAGAAAGTCTAGTAGAATAATGATCTAAAAAAATATTAGTTTTAATTCATGCATGAAAGTGACCTGATGGCTTCTAAAAGATGAGCTATGATTAGACTAATTTTCTTTCAAGTAGATTAAAAATGAGACCTTATAAATGTCTAGTTAATAAATTCATGCTAAAATTATTAACCTGATTAATTGCTCAAATGGGATAGATTACTCCAATTAAATCTTCAAATATGTTACAGGAAAAAAATAATATCACACCTCATAAAAACAATATTCCTTTCTTGAGTTATTTTTTAACATTCCAGAGTTCATAAAAGCATAGTAATTATATTTTTTGCTTTCAATTTATATATGCAGATAAAAGGCTACACCCTGTTTCATTTATATGGTCATGTGCGAAACTAACAAACAATGAGGTTGTCTCATTTCCTAATCAAGATCTGAGACTGATACTTCTTGCTATTAAAGGAAAAATCACATAATTTCATCTTTTCCACTTTTTTAGAATTTATATATCACTCTTCAAGGAATTCAATGTTTTGAAATTGAAAATACAGTTGTTGATACGAGATTGTTCTTCAAGGAAAGGGTAGCTTTACACTTTTGGCAACTAGTGGTGCTCCCTGTGCCCACCCTACCAACACCAATTACAGGAGATAGCTAAAAAGGCTTTAATTAGGTATGGTGTGATAGGTGCTCACTCCCTGGTTCTTCCTCATGACGAGGTCAACACTGAAGGGTGAATTTTCTTTATGTTATTAATTATACACTGGGAGCCTAATAAACACAATCTGAACTGTATTTACAATACCATCTGGGAAAATATTGTTATCACTGTATTGGTAGGAAAGGTTGTGATAGGCTGATTAAATTAATGAAGGAAATTCCCTGAAAAACAACTTCCAAGAACACTCATGTTATTTCAGAGGCAGACAATTGCCTAAATATATGATTATACTTCCTTTCTATAATTTTTAAAATCCTTTCACTGAAATGGCTGGAATTAAATGCTGAAAAATGAGGAAAGGCTGAGAGAACTGGATTTGTTCAGCCTTGTGAAGAGAAGCCTTAGGGAAGATCTTATGTTCCAGTATTTAAAGGATATCTACAAAGATAATGGAGACTGCCCTTTTACAAGGAGTTACATGGCAAAACCAGGGGGAAAGGAGTACAAATTATTCCTGGGGAGATCTCATTTAGGTGCAAGAGGAAAATTTTTCACAGTGAGAGCAATTAGCAGTTGGATCAATCTCTCCAGAGAAGTTGTGGATTCCCCAACATGGGACAGTTTTAAAATTCTTCTGGACAAGGTGCTGGACCATCTTCTTTAGATCATGCTTTTGCCAAGAACGGTTGGACCAGGTGATACTTGAGGTCTCTTCCAACCTGTTATTCTTTGATTCTATGACTGAAAGTCAGTGTGGAAAAAAAAAAAAGTTTGTAGCCTCTAGTTACAATTCAAATGCTGAGATGCTGGTGACTTTTGGCCATTCTACTATCTTGGTAACTAGTCTACCTGCAAATTGGTCATGCTAATAATGTTCTTGCTCTTGCAGTTTTTATGCTTGGATTTTTTTTATTGGTTGAAATCCAGCATTGCCAGATATTATGAAAGAGTCTGAATATCACAAAGAAGGTTTCTTTTTTTTTTCTCTGATACAGCCCCATAATGAAGTTTCCGATTGCATTTCTTTTATTCAAAGTAGGTAGTGCTTCTTTCCTAAGGCAGAATAATGCTTTCATCATGATGGGTTTATGTGCAAGGCACTATTCAACATAATGATATCACTGTCTAGCTTATGTGTGCTGTTCATTTGCAATTCTTAAACTGTATAGAAAATCTGTATTAATCTGTTGTAAGTCTTACTTAAAAGAGTTGAAAATCATGCAAAATCAAGGGAAAAAAGAGGACATGTTATGGCTCGAATTCCGTCATTAACAACTTTACACCGGTAAATGGAGTAAGTCCTTACATGCGTGGGTCTGCTTTGAATATAAACAGGTTGTTCTCAGTGTTGGAAAAGGTGACTGCTCTTCTACTCCTGTTTTCCTCTCTATGTTTTTATTCAGATAAATTGTAATGGGTTTAATGCCAGCATCATAAGAGAAAGAATATCAGACATGTAACTATCTAGAGCAGTCATGGCAGTCGTTTGTGTGAATTATTCAAGCCACTGATGGTGTACGACAATGCCTGTTGCTACTGAACTGGAAACAAAACCAATTGTGTACAATATGTATATTAATATGTGCAGTGTGAAGAGAAAGCAGATGGCAGGGATGCATAAAACTTTAATGTTCTCCAATCTGTTTACTTATTTTAATCAGCTATCATAATAATCACCCACTGTGTGCTTTGTTTACATGGGGAAGTGCTGGTGTGATCAAGCAGAAGAAAATCCCGAGAAATATGCCAGATCCAAAACCTGGTAATTAGAATCAGAAAGCTACTGTGTGCTACAAAGGATTAGGACAGACCAGAAGACACCATGAAGAGTTAGCATTCACTCAGGACTGCATTCACTCACAACACAACTGAGGTGAAATCTGCCAGCACAGATTTAGCAGGTGACACATATGGAGAGATGCTATATTAGCACTGGCCTGTATGGCTCACATTTCTACACCCCTCGAGGTGCTAACACAAGCTTCTTTTCTAGATGTAGCATGTTTTTTATCTCAGTTCTTACTTCATTCATGAAGTACTTAGAGCTTTCTAGTAAAAACTGCAAGATGTAATCTTCAATATGATTTCTATGGTTAAAATGTGACTTGGATGGAGAAAGTGAGTTTTTTGGGGGTTCTTTTTGATGTACACAAAATTCAATGGGCAATTCATAATTCACATGAAAGCATCTGTCTTCCAGTGCTGAAGGTGAAAGAACCATACTAAAAATTAAGCCCTTCTGAGATTTAAAATATTCATTTATATACAAACCTTTAAAAGCCCAATATGGACTTCAGAAGTGGGCTTGACAAGTGTCTTACTTGGTCATGATGAATAGGGTAGAAGAAGTCTTCAAATAGATTATGGGACATAACAAGTGTATATGATATTGTAAATGGCACATTTATTTTCAATTTACGTGCTCTGCTCTGATTCTCGGTTGTTTGTTATGATGTGGTAAGTATTTCTTTTGTCTCAGGCTTGCTGTAGAATATGTTGTCGAAAAAACCCAAAATATACTGGCGATAAGAAAGACAATTACTGCTCACCAAATAATAATATTTTCATGACAGATGCATTTTGTATTCAGTTTTAAAAAAAAGGAGGGAGAATGATGGGGATGAGTTGTTAATATTTTAAAATGCAGTACAGAGACTGGTTTTTTATACTAAACATAATTTACCAACTGAGCCTATGACACTTAATAATAGAAAGGTATAGCAAAAATTCTCTCTGAGAGGAAGGAAGTGGTGTAAAGGAAAAAAATTGGTATTAATCAAGTTGTTCAGGGCCCCAAAAATTCACTTCCTTGTCCAAAGTAAATAGAAGCTCCTTCTTTCTCTTCAGTAAGTGGAAGCAAATGGACCTGCTGGGGACTTTGACCCAGATTTTGTCATTCTTGAGTTGGGGAGATCCTAGTCTATAATTAAAAGTGAAGTAGCTAATAAATTATGTAGGAAATAATCTCGCTATAGAAACAATCACCTGAGAAGTCACTGCTGATCTGCAATCCACTGTTCTGTGGGCTGCAAAATTATCTGATGGGAATGAGGATATGCATCCGGGGAAGGACTAATGACAAAACTAATCTTCGAAAGTCATTCTGGGAGGGATATTCCAATTTTCCTCCTACACGGATTCTTTCAGGAACATTGTCTATGTCATTATTTCCTCCTCTGTAAAGTGGGTAAAATAACAATTACCTTTGAGAAGTAATTCCAGTTAGTAATAATGTCGACAATAGCTTCAAGGTGCCTAATACAGATATTTATTTAAGAAATGAATATTAATCCTTGAACTTGAACAAAGGACTAAAAGTCTGTGGAGTAACAAACAAGTCAGTGGCTGTGGCGGTGTCCCTCCTCTTGATGTGGAGTTGTGACCCAAGCTGAGGCACAGTTCTTCACAGCAGAAACTCCCAGCAGCAAAACAGGAGTGAATAGAAGACTTTGAATTCATTTCCTCTGTCAGCCTATATTCATTGTCTAGAATGGGTTATGTCACCTAAAAGGCATCAAAGTGTTCCTCTTCCCTAAAATTGTAGGGTTTCGAGATAGAATGATGACCATGGCTCACTAGGCTGTTTCTGTGATGTAAGAGTACTGTGCCTCCTTTTATTAAGCTACTTTTTTTTTTTTTTTTAATTGGGTAAGTAATAGTACTTTATCTTTTTGTTTTATTTTTATACTGGATTCCATGGAGGGAAGAGATTAGCACCTCCAGGGTGTGAAGGTATCTTATCCTCAGATGACTAATGCTGAAGAGCCAGGTAGAAACTGTCTGTTGGAAAGCAGAAAAGTTTTTCAAACATCATTTGAGCAAGTGGATTTATACTACCATTCAGATAAAAGTCCTATAAATAAGCTATTTCACTTTTCTTTAATTGCCAGGTATCTACATGTTCTTTTATGTTTCAATTATAGCTCACCACATTAGCACCTACATTTATGGCAAATTATATTTGAAAGTCTCCTTGTTTATCATTATATTTAAAGCTCATTGTGGATTCAATAGCGTGTACCCAAGTGGCAGGTCAGCTGAGGTAACTGTTGTGGCTCCTATCTTAGTAAATATAGTTGAATAATGAACCAGAGGAGTTGAAAGCCAAACACAAACCTGAGCATTTAGCTCAGCTCATGCATGCCATGGGATGCATGCAAACCTTCTGGGCAGAACGTTCTGAGATGAACTTCAGCAAATATGATGGAGTAGCAGAAATACCAAGCCTGCCCGGTGTCAGCTGAATGATGGCAGGTTTGATACAGTCCACTACAAAGCATGCATAAGGCTTACAAACCCCTCAGTCAAACAGAAAGAAGAAAATCTTAATATTTAGGTTCTACCAATTGACCTTTCCTGACACTAAACAAACCAAACAAGCTTTGGGAAGTGACTGAAGAACATCAGTTTGTTTACATGAAGATTCCTTGATAATAAAAATTTATTCTATCCTTGCTTGACTTCTTACTTAAGTGTCAGGCTCATGTCTTTGCTTCTGTCAAGTTTGTCTGTTTAGAAATTTTTGAAAGGTTGAATCACAAAGCATTTTAAGCGCATACACTTAAATAAAAACCTAATGCTGACCTGCCATGACAATCAGGCACAGTTTAAAATCACCTCACAGGAAGACAAAGTTATGTTTAGTTTGGGGAGTTTTTACATCTACTTTATATAAACTTACAAAGCTGTTAGGAGCAAATGGAAATGACATGAGAGAAAAGTAAGAGGTTATACCAGGCAAAGCAGATTTCTTGGTATTCCTTTCTGTTTTAGTCAAAACAAATGCATTTAACCATTTAAATACAAGTCTGTTGACACAGATGTAATTATATCAATCTCAGTTGCATAGAAGGCTTAACTTAAGACAGAAAGAAATATCTTCTGTTTACTTTGATTATATTCTTTTAGTTTGACCTGGATCTCTGCCTTCATACTAACCACATGACAAAAAGTAAGATATTAAAAAAATTTTAATACTATATCTTGGCACAAGAGACAGAATAACTTTAGAAATAGAAATGTTAGAACTGTGAGTTGATATAGGTCCCACATAGAGTACAACATTATTATATTCCAAAGAGGTAAAATCCAGGATGGAGAACAATGACATGGAAAGACTTATAAAGCATTCAAGAACTTGTTTTATAATGACAATGAGTACCATGTGTCATAGTCTGCTTTGAAAAAAAAGTCTGTTGAAACTGAAGCAAGTAGGTTTTTACACACACATTTCATAAGAAATCTTATCAGCATTGATACATACAAATGAAGTACATGATGCAAAAATTAAAGTGGGAGAAATAAGTGCATAAAACAATATGCTTTTACAGTATTCAGCAGGTATATGATGGATTTTTGCGGAGCTACAGCAGACACCCTTTGATGCATTCAGCCTTGTGATGTCAGTTTTATGGTACAGATAGAAGAGAGCTCACAAATAAACTTATCCTCATATCCCAGCCTTCATTTCTATTTTCCAGAGAATTGAAGATCAAACGTTAAAAAGTACAGGACAAGCAAAGGAGAAGTGAGCTCAGCTTTTGTGGAAAATGAGACTGGAAGAAAAGGCAGGGACTGTAACTTCACCAGATGGGTATTTCGTTGTATTTAATACCCTATTCATCTATAAACTTTTGTTTACACATAATACAGAAATATACAGAAACTCATGATCAACACATGAAAAACCCAGTGTTACATTGCTTTATTAAAACAGCAAAATCATGCCTCTGAAGGCAAGAAAATGCTGGAAGAGGGTTACCTGGGAAATATCAATTCAGCAGACTTTTGTGAAGGTTTCTGATTTGTACAAATTATAATGTAATTTTAATTAAATGATTTCTTTTTTTCTGGGGACCTCTGTTTCATTCACAGTATAGAGTGGACGATGCTTGCTTAATGAGCAGCTGCTCAATACTGGTTTTGTTTCATTGTTCAGCATGTGTGGTCCCATTTGTTATTTATGAGACACTAACAATCCAGCTCCCTATTGAGGACTATTAATTTCCTCACAGACTTTTCTTTTCTGATTTCACTATCATGTAGCAATACATCACATAAGCCTTCTCAGCACCCTGTGATACCCAGGATGATGTCATTCCCATCAGAGATGGAGGTTTGATATGTAAAGGGATTCAAAGTCCAGCATTTCTATTGCACAGCCAGCTGAAGACAACTGGAATATTTTGCCTAAAGAAGCAGAACTGAGTCACAGACTTTTAGAGATTTCTAGAAGGAGTAAGACTTGGCTAAGTCATTGTTTCAGTTCAGTTCTGTCACTCAATATCAGTGTAAGATATTTCTATTTTCTTTCTAAATTACACCATGGCACCATTTTTGGAATGAGAACAGCTCAGCATGCATACCATTGAGCTTATATATTATTAACAGAATGCCATTTGTACTGCATTCTCCAGTCATTCTAAAAAGTTAATTTGAATATCCAGCCGTTATCTGGCTCCTGAATACCCTACTACAAGTAAAAGAAGTTATTCATTTCTGCAGTTGGGAGGGATGTTTGTACCACAGACCCTGATATATTCTGGTTCTTACATGCTCAGAGTTTTTATAGGCATGGTCAAGGACTTTATTTCATAACAGACTATACCCAAAAATGTATCATTTACATCAGTACAGTGTCTCTATATCAACCACAGTTTTAATACACAAATTTGGACCTTGTTACAAGGAAGTAAAAGAATATCATATTGCTCACTAACATGGCAGAATTGAATTCTGATATGCTTACATGTTGTCGCGGTTTGACCCACGAAAGCCTCTCGCTCACTTCTCTGCTGCAGCTGTACAGAGGAGAGAAAATCTAACGAAAGAGTTCATGAGATGAGATAAGGACTGGGAAGAGATCACTCACTAAATCATCAAGGGCAAAACAGGTTCACCTTAGAGATATAAAGTAAATTTATTGCTAACAAAATCAGAGCAGGAAAAGGAGAAGTACAATAAGCACTTAAGTATACCAGGGAAGAGTACCATGGGTTGAGCATGAATTGCACACTAATAACTAAGTCCAAAAATATACTACACAATTTTGGATTAGTTATTTTTACGTCTATTTCCATAAAAAGATTTGAACCATTTTGCTTTTGTGGAATCTAAGTCTGAATTAACCATTTTGTAGACTCCTCCAGTAGTTAGTAGCCCAGTTTCTGTTGAACTGTCTTCATATGTGTCAGCTTTCTTTTCCCAAGGGTAGATCCTTTTCTACAAAAGATATTGTTGGTAGGTTGTTTTGGGGGTTGTTTTGCTTTATTTTGAACCTGGTAGTTCACTGTCAATGACTAAAATCCACAATCAGGTATTCGGAACCCTGACTCCTTACACATGCTGTACCAAGAAGGTTTTTATTTTTAAGGGGAAAAAAGGCATTAACACCTGAAGACAGAGGTGTGTCTTTAGTCACATAATCCAATGATTGCAATTCCTATCACAGCTGAGAGAAAATATCATATAAAGTTATTACAGAGACCAAAAGCAAAGTACGTAATAAGAGGTCAAAGATTCAGTGACATTGTCCTAGAAGACTTCGTGATTCAAGAACTTTCTAAGACATGTATCTGTGTGTTTAATACTCCTTGACAGGTTTTGTCTTCTTGACTATATACCAGATAAAATTTTTCTTCATGGAAGGACTAGAAATTTCATAGCAAAACAGTGCTTAACAGGAAGGCTTAGGGTACTTAGTTTTTCTTTGAAGGGTTGTTTATGTATTTTACAATAATTTTCCATTGGATGAAGCAAAGTAGAAGCTCAGGAGGATGTGAATGCATTTCACTTAGGTGAAAACTCAGATAGAAATTACCCTCTCTTCAGCACTCTTCTTCTGGTCTCCGGAACCTCTAATAGTTTTCTTCACAGTAACTTGAGAGAAAGAACAGGAAATGCTCTCTGTAGGTATAATGGTGCAATTATGAGATGCTTGGTTTGAACCTGTCAGCCTATGGTCTTCAAGTCTGTGTTGAACAGTGTGAATTAGTGTTTTGATGAGTGTGCATAAGTACATATATATATATGTGTGTATATATATATGTAAAATATAGTTACACTGTAATTTCAGATATCTATCAATTTGAATAAGTTCAAGAAACCTTACTAAATCTTACTATAAATTATTTTTCTTACCATATTTCCTAGGTCAGACCCAGTCCAGTTTCTCCTTTTTTCATAGGATATCTCAGGTTCATATCCGGCCATTTAACAGTATACAAGTTAGATCCAAACTGACAGTTCTGGCTGCTGTCAGAGTTAGAAACAAAGATAGAGCCAGTAGCAACAAACTGAGTGATTTCAACTATTGCGTATGAGTGCCTTTTAAATCATTATAAAAATTTATCAAGGTGAAGTGGAGGGCACTCAGTTCATGCAAAATAAATTCAGTATTGTTAATATTCTAACACACTGTTGGCGTTCTAATATTTGCTATCATACATTTAAATTAAGCGTGTTTAAAATGATGGTATAATTTTCTCTACTCCAAAAAAAGAGTATGTCTTCTGATACACTATAGATGTTGTTGCAAGCCCTTGAGCCTTTCATTGCCTTCAAACCTAGTTACAAAGAAAGCAAACTTTCTAGGAAATGGAAGCATTGGTAAAGTGTTAATCTATTTTAAGCCTCAGGCAATTTGAAAAATCACTGATATACCATGTGTCTACGGAACTAAGAATGAAACTAGAACAGTACTGAAAATCCCATTTTGTGCACTGCTGGCAAAAACAGTAGAAATCACAACACTGCATATTTGCTATAAAGCATAATAGTGTGCTGCTTTCTTACTTTCAGCCCAATTTTTTCATAAATGAAACATGCTTATTTTGTCAGGAGCAAATTTTTCATCTTTTTATGAATAATAGACATAGGAAAAAAACTGTGGTAATTAGAATTTTCAAATACATATTTGACAGATATGTATGCATAGAAACATATGTGCATACACGTGTGAAGAAATGTTCAGGTGACATATTACTGTAAGCTCTTGCAACATCAGAGGTTCCTATTAATGTCAGCATAGTGCTGGTGGTCAAACATAGGAACCGATTGCTGGAGAGGCTGTGAAGCCGTCTTTGTAGGTATTCAGATCCTGCCTGGACAAGACCATGACTGAACTGATCTAGTAGGTTTTGAATGGGGAGTAGCAGTAGATTATCTCCAGGGGTAAATTGCAGCCTAAATATTCTGTGATGCTACTGTTCATTAAAATTATCACTGAAATGAGGTTGCTAATATTATTCAGGGTGTTAGGAAATATATTTCTCTGAATCTTATTCTTATAGAAATGATAGAAATTTCTGCCTAGAAGGATGTTTCATGTTTTCGGTCAAATGTCAAACCATAGTACTGCTGGATGAAAGTGTAAATAGGATCCCTTATATTTTCCCTATCTTCATGTTCCATTTTCTTTACTGCATGATAATTTTCCTTTCTTGAGAGCCACATGGCAACAGTGTCTCTTTGGAAATTAACCTCTTTGCTAAGACTGGCAGCGAGGAAAGATAAAGTGAGAAGACAGTCCTAAGGAGATACTGGTAACTAATAATGCAGAAATGAAGTATTGTGGAGGGCTTCTTTCCTAATCCCCCTAAGAAAATGTTGATTTCAGTTGAAAACAATATTTTTAATTAATACAAAATTCAACTTCTTAGGTAATGTAAACCAAAACCCTCAAAGACTTCAAACTATTCTCTTTTATCAGATTTTTTGGTCAGTCCTCTATTAGTGTCACCCAGTGTTCTTTAATGTATTTTCCTATATTGCATCAAAAGGGAGAATATACTGGAGAATACTTTTTTTTTTTCATAAAATTATAATATAACTAGTCTATTGCCCCACAGCTCTATAAATATCATTTTCTCCTTTCTTTCCCAGATCTCTTTCTGTCAGGGGAGTATTTTTCCTTTGGCTGATAATTAACAGTAAAATGTTTCATGTCTTTCTCCTTGGTTAGCAATGAGGTGCAACTCCACAGTTGCCTTCCAAGAGCAAACTAGCAGTCCTGTCATTTAATACATTTTTTCCCTGAAGTTGAGACATTTTCACAATGACTTTAATACATTTCTGATATTGATCTTAAAGAAATGCTGCCTTGATGGTTTATCTCTTGGGGCAGTATTAACCAAAGTTTCCCATTTTAGAGGTGGAATGGATGAAGATGTGATCTAAAAATAACAAAGGAAAAAAAACCCACCTAATTTTGTAGCAGCCTTAATGTATCACTTCAACCCATTTAGTCACTGTGATCATTTTTTTCTCATGTTCGTGGAAAATTATGACATAGTTAATATAATTTTTACCCAAGTAGTTCTATGCAAGGTAGTATGTAGTGATAACTGAGTCCGACATCTTTTTAAACTTTCAAAATCAAATCAACATGTTGTGTGACAGTAAATCTGGAAAGTACATTCAAAATGCATCTTTGGTTCTTGGCCAAAGGTGGTGATTTGGGGGAGAATGAGTATTTTCAAATTATTTCAGTGGTTATGGACTACAGAAATCCCAATTTCTGAATAAAAAATAGCATATCTTGAAAGAAAAAATTATAGTGTCAGATCATTGTCTTGATGAAATAGCATTACTTAGGGAAGAAAAGGAATAATTATCAGGGAGTAGACCTATGTATGAAGCATCAGACACAGAGCTAAACAAAGTAAGTAATCCTATTTTTACCATATCTGAAACCTGATTATTACTATTTGACAAAGCCTAAGTGTGGCAAACTGGAGATGGGCAAGTTCAGCTCAGATAAATGCTGCACTAAAACTTGTCAAATTATACATTATGTCTTGTCATGACAGAGGAAGGGCAGTGAGTGCAGAACCAGAAAAAAAAAAACAGTTTTGTGGCTCTTTTTTTGCCTTTTAAACTCTTTGAGCACTAAGCCCTGATGCTATCCAAAGGTGTTTCTGGGTGCTTAATGTCAGACTGGACATACATAGGCTCCAACTCACTCTTGCACAGTTGTCTAGGCTCTTCTATGACACTAGCAGATCTCCCCATATTAAAGATATTTGGAAGCATTTTCACTGATTGCAATGATTTTAGGATGGTAAATTGAAGAAATTTGATGCAAAAACAAATAAAAATCAACAATGCAAGAAATTAGTACTTCATTGACAATCAACAGACATTTAGTTTAGTTTGCCTTAAATTGTTAGCTTAAGAGTATAACAGATATCAAAAATGGGCTACTAAAATGAATGGCCACACTAAGATTTTTCAGAGATTAAAAATACTCAAAACTTCCCTAAATACATATTGCTTAATTTGTCTTCAGACTGCTTTTAGGAAAATCTAAGAAAAATCCCATTCGTAAGACTTACTGTGTTGCTATCACCAAGCCCAACTGTTAATTCATAACATGTTTTCTTCACATGAACATTAAATATTTAATTTCACTCTCTAAAAGAAATGTGTAAAAGAAGTAAAAAATCTAAAAATCAGTATCATATTTATCTTATTCTCAGTCTCTGAAAAGACCTTTGTTACTGCCTGGAAAGCAATTACATCTGAAATACAATGGGTATCTTTGATTCTGTTGTTATATTCTAAACAAATGCTGTATTTTTTGTAAGTTGGAGGAACTTCAAAAGTTTGGGAGATTTAGGTCAGTTGAATACTTAAATAGGAATGTTTTTCCCTGATTTTAATCAAAATGTTTTGATCTGTAAAACTAGGTTGAACTATCACAAAAAAAACCTGCTGATGGGGGAATTTATGATGCTTCTATTTCTGTTTAGCTGGAAAATTTACAATAACAGGCACAGAGAGCAAGTGCGGAATTTCTGGCTTGATGGAAGAGAGGAGATAGAAAACTGTCATGCCTGTAAATAGTTTAATTTCTTGTTCTGTCTGTGTCTTTCCCATTGAGATTACTTTCCTCTATATTTATAAGGTCTTCAACCAAAGCCACACATTCTCAAGGATGAAATAGTTAACTTGTCATAGAAATCTCTGTGGATCCCATAGAGCTGTGTAGA
Organism: Edolisoma coerulescens; assembly: GCA_013397115.1. Lineage (NCBI taxonomy): Eukaryota > Metazoa > Chordata > Aves > Passeriformes > Campephagidae > Edolisoma > Edolisoma coerulescens. Next base: position 2,606,638 of record VWZW01004863.1, on the reverse strand, counting down.
GGACACATGATGGACCATGTCCAGGAAATGATGGTACTAATTGTCATGACAGATACCAAAGTAAATACTAACTTTTATCGCAATTGTGTAAGAGAATTTCCTGCAAGAACAGAAGAGCTAGAAAGCCTTATCCTTATTTGGCTCTAGTGTAAAATTAATCTTTTCTCCCATCTTGTGAAAAAGGCTAAATATCCAGAAGGTAACAAGATTCCTAATGAAATGTGTCATTTTCTCTGCTGCAAAAAGCTTAATCCTAGAAAACAATTTAAATGAGATTATTTATCAGAGAGGCCTCTGATTACAGAGGACAAGTAGAGCAGCTGTCAGTTGGGGAAAAACTGTGCTTTTTGCAAATCACATTTCCATGTGATCACATGGATCAGAAGGTGGTTGATCTGGCTAGAATGCTTTAAGTGAGGATTGCAGTGATTTTCCAGAAATAATGGTAATAATATTATCTCCACTATATAGCACTATTCACTTCAATCTATTTCAGACAGTTTTACAGCTAAATGTACACAGCACTACTGAAATGCAATTACCAGTGAGGTGGAAATCTCAGCCATTCAAAATGTAACACAACAGTGGAAACTCAGAATGTTTCAGCTGAAGGACTTTGCAGAGTTCTGGCAAAAAAATTAAAGAAAAAGACAGTGTTAAAACAGACCAAATCAGAACCTAGTTTTAGAAACTGTTCTGAAAGACCTACTCATAATAAGTGCATTCCCCTCAGGCTAACAGTTTAAAAAGGACCTGTTCTGAGTCATGTGCTTAAATTTTGTAATCTGTGACTCTGTATATTTTGAATCCTGAACAATGCCATGAGAAATCACTGATGGTTTGGCACAGCAGAGCATTATAAGCAATGTTCTGCCAGTGAGCCAGCTTTTTTACAGTTATTCTACACATTTACGCACTTCTGAATGTAATAGCTGAAATGATCTGTAATCAGCTTGCATGTTCAACTCCTGGCTGCTTTTCTCCTATCACACATAAACATTATTTCTGTGAATAAAATTAAAGTAACAGTTATTTTAAAATGAGGGGTTTTTGTGGGACGTCTGGGGAAACCATGCAGAAAAACATGCCACACACACCCTTGAATGTCTTTTATGTCAATAACTTTGTTACCCTATTGGCAGATAGATAACTCCATTAAGACAATGAGGCAGTGGAGCTTGTCCTGTGAAAGTAATCTTAGGTTTGGTACAGTTGTTAATACAGTGTTAGAATAACAGAATCATAAAGCTAATTTGACTCTTTGATGTAGTTCTAATTGTATCAGACTCAGCCCAGTTTAAGGTGGCTCCACACCTAAGGAGTGGTTCTTCCTGTTTCCAGAAATGCTGGAGTTCAAACACAGATACCTAACAAGTGTGAAGACAGGGTTCAAAAAAATTATTTGCCCTTGAAGGGCATTTGCCAGAAACCTTCTGAATGGACAAGCCTCTCCAGAGGAAACTTATTAGCACAGTGCTGCAGCAAGGGACGATGTCCTGGTTGGAGCCTGGCAGGACCCCGTTGTAGCAATATTTGAACTAATTGTGCAAACTGGGCTCTATTTCCCTGGATAACAGAGAGCTGATTACAACCTTCTAAACAAGATTTATAATATTTCTGTCTCAAATCTTCAAGTCCCTTATGCTTTCAGATAACTAGAAAGTGCATCTTAGAGGGTTATTCTCCATTTCCTCCTCCAAGTTCAATTGTTCTGTACTGAAAACAATTAAAAGCTTCAGAAAAATACTAAACAATTAGAAATAAATGAGCAATTCAGAATTGCAGCAGCTCATATTCTGTTATCCTAAATTAGCACTTAAAACTGCTTGATTTTACCCTGCTGATATTGATTAAACTCACCATGTGCTCATATATCAAAAATAAGGGTATTTTTTAAAAAAGAATTCATTTAGGTTTAATTACAACATGCTGTATATTGCACAGAAAATACTGTTCCAAAGTACTGCTTTCAGTTCACATTTGATATATTCAAATTAATTAATGGCTATAATTTTAAATGACTAACAAAGAAACAAAGATAGCAGAATTGGATAGTTTAAATTACTGTATGTCCAGGTACTAGAGAATGAGATAATTATTGTCTTGCATGGCATATCCAGTCTTAATTTAGCAAATCATCTTAATTCACGCAGAGTATGTTGACTTACTTTTGCTTAGTAAAATGAGAAATTAGATTCCTTTTTTCTTTTCCTTTGTATAACTCGTTCTCTTTAAATTAAATTCTTCCAAGGAAGAGTTTAAACATGAACTTTAAGCCCATTTACTTCAGAGCTTTAATTTTGAAAGGTGATTAAGTAAAACTACATTCCAGAATTAGGGCCCAATTCAGTCTAATCTTTCGCTGAGAATCAGTGAGGAACTTTATTTCTTCTGTTGGTGGTGTATAACAAAAGCCAATGCAAAGACTAGCTAGATCTTTTTGGATACCTTAATTAGTAAAGCTTAGTTAGTCTGGTTATTAAATTGTGGTCACGAGAACTAATTTGGGATCTCTACCCAGCCCTGCTTTTGCCAATCACATGCGAGGAAGAAGTTTTGTGGTTCACTCTCCTATCAGGTGACTAAAAACTGTGACCTCACTGTATTCTCCCAATGAAAACCAAAACCAAAGCAAAGCTAAAATGTTGTCTGAAGTACATCTTAAAAATCTGCAAAAATTTGAGGAAAGTAATTATTTTTTGAAAATAATTCAATCATATCAATTTCTTACCAGTAAATAACTAATCAAAAAGACCTGACATTCAGAAGAATGAAAAAACAAAGTCCTAAAAAATAAACCACCACCACCAAGTATATGAACAAAAGAAATCAACTCCAACCACAAAAGAAAAAAAACAACAAACAAAACCCCCCCAAAAATAGGGACAAATTGAAGCAAATTACTTAAGCTGTCTGGGATCTCCCTTTATAGACAAAGCCTACTATCTAGGTTTTGGGAAATTAAATTAAATATGTCAAGCAAGCAATCTGGATCTTGCTCAAAGCCAATATAGAAAAAAATTACTCTATAAAGTCAATGACACAGTCTCCTATTTGATGACAAAGAATAGAGAAGAACTCAGATAAATATCAAACCAAAAGAGATCAAAAGGTAAAGAAGATACATAAAAATGTAAACAAATAGATTTATCAAAGAGAACCTCATGAATTAGCTACTTTAGGGAGAGACTGAACATGCTGACATGAGTTTAAAACTCAAAATGTAATATGCACACAAAACAGGTTTTTCATAAAAAAGATAGCAGTAATAAAAGAGTGACTTTTAAGCTAGGGAAAGTCAAATAGGCCATATTATCTCACAATTAAAAGCAATAAAATTGGCATGCAAATAAGAAGCCTTACTTTTTTTTCCTACCTAAAAACACTTAGACACTTCAGGTATTCCATTCTCAGATGTAATTAAAGAAAAAAAAATCTCTATAAATGACATGCTGTTCCCAGGCTATATTTTAGATAAAAAAGTAATAACAAATAAATCTACATGCCAGCAGCCAGTCTGAAACAAAGGTAAATCTCCAGGACATGTGAATATCCCCTGTGAATTTTATAAGATGTGTAAAAAGTCCCTCGTGGGGACCTTTAATTCTGTTATACTCTGCTACAAAGACCTGATCTTATGATGATTTTACGTGGCCAATCACCTGTGAATCATCAATAAAAAATAGAAAGACAGTAGAATCCAAATTAAGTTCCACATTATCTGTCTTAAACACAGTTCAAAGTAGATTCACAAAGGATGAAACACTTTGTAATACTCACAAGATTTGCTCATGGTGCCAGATAAAAAATTTTCTATGTTTTCACTGAATTTAAGCACACCTGTACTAAATAGGACAGAACTTCCTGTTTCATGTCCTATCCCAAATAGAACCCACATTTCCTGATCCCTTCCAGGTACTTGAATGGCTTATTTGTCTTTATTGAAGGCTGAAAACAGCTGCTTAAATCAATACTGTTGAATCTCTCGTTTGAATTACAGAGAGGCATGTCCATAGTCTCTTTTGCTGTTGGCAGGGTACATAGAACATCTTGTAAAGAAGATAGAACCCAATGAATCCATCGTAGGGATCTGATTTGGAAGAATACAGCAGAAAAAAAGCTTAGAAAGTGATGATGCCATGTTATTTTTATCTAACCTGAACAGTTGCTTAAAATAAATACATAAAGCAATCTGTGATTTTAGGAAAGTGTCTGGCTACATAGTAAATAATGCCTAATAGAAAGTGCCAGTTAAATATGCCTTACTCAAAGAAGTTATTTCACCCGAAAACACTTGGATTCGATAACTTATTCAAGAATTAAAATTTCATGAATTCAAGATTTCAGTAAAAATGAAAGACCAAAACACTGATGTATTAAATAAACAAACAACATCTGAAGTGCCAAGGAGAAATGGTATTCCTTAGCATATGTTTTTGTTTAGGGAGGAACAAATCATTTTTAAGTGTTGTTTTCATCAAATTATCTTTTTGATTTCAATTTTATCTAATAATAGACTCATATAAAGCTTTAATAGGTCAGAGGTATCCATGTAAAATCGAAACAGATCAGGAAGAGCAAAGCTGATATGAGAAACCAATAATTATTTGTTTAAAATGTTACATACTGCCATCAAAGGAGAAAGATCAATGTGTCAGAGAAATCTATCTACATTTGAAGAAGAGAAACCTACATTTCAAAAAAGCAACACATCACCTAGACTGTGTTAGGAAGAAATGGTGCCATAGACAGAAATTACCTCAGAGATTTCCTTTTCACCTTTAGATTTGTCCCACTTTAAGAACACAGCATGAATGGTTAGACATCACTGAAATATTTATTTCACTCTCTTTTTATCATAGGCTAACACTGAGCTTTCTGAACTAAATTAAATTTGATCTAGATTGTGCATTGAACAAGTAAACTACATGGACCTTAAAACCATCAGTGAAACCATTAGAAGTCTGGATAAGTTACACGAGTGTCTAATTGTCCTGTTGAATGTATACACTTTACTCTTAGCCTGAACTTAGCTACACTTCTCCTCCCACCGCTGGACACAAAACTTCAGCAGCATGCCACACTGGGCACATGCAAAGGGAACTCAGGCTCACTTGAGACTCTTCAGTTTATATATCCAAAGATCTCACCTGACATACTACAGTATTCCTTATGCTAGATATACCACATTGTTCCTTATGCTAGCCATATTCATGTATTTAGTACATATGTAGAACATTTCCTTGTGTGGAAACACATTAAATAAACGGTAGTTGAGTGGCTTCTGTGTTTCTGTCATCTTCCACTGCACTGAGGATGAAGTGTCCTGTTAGAAACATCATATTTGTTTAACCTGGATGAGTGCCTAAATGTACTTTTTCTACATCTCGTGGCAGTAAACAATGTCAGAAAATAAAATATTTTTCCTGTAAGCTGTAGGTAGGAGACTTCAGTTCTAATGCCTATGTCACCACGGCTATGTGCAGAATTCAGATGCTGCTTCTGAGAATGAATGGTTCTAGAGCAATGTATAGGAGGACTGTGTTAGCACCTCAGCATGTTTGGCATAAGATCTTTCAGCACACGCCTTTAAATCGCAGGGTTTGATTTTTTTTCTGAAATTGATCTACTTTAGAATACTGTGGGGCTCATAACTTTAGGAAATTGAATTCTTTCAAAGACCTTCTCATTCTTCAGAGAAAGAAACATCAACTTTTGATTCCAAGTTGTTGGGGTTTTTTTATTAAGTGAAAGTCATGACATGCAAAGCTGCTCTTAATGAAACAAAATATTTAAGAAATCAAATTCAATTTGAAAACTATTTAATAAAATATTCCAGTACAGACAATGAAAATCAGAGAAAATCATAGAAATTCTTTTCCTTGAGTGGGACAATTTTCTGATTATGCCTGTTTTATATTCTGTTTCATCCTTTTAAATCTCTTATAGAATCTTGCATTAAATGAAAAGAAGATATTTCAAGATCTTTCCCTTTCTAGGCACCTCCTTTTATTTCCCTTTCAGGTGGGCACTAGGTGGGGAATTTTCATGAATTTTCTTCAAGTGGGTCTGTACTTCAGGTTTGTGGGAAGTTCATATTAAATGGCTATATCCTCTCTTCAGAACATTTTTTTCTGAAAATAAAATTATGTTTAATTTTTTAAAAAAAATTCTGTTAGTAATTTAACAGGCTTTTTCACTGTTATTGTTCCCCACCCAGGCAATTTCTTTCTGGAAGAACAAGGTTTATGTTTCTAGTAAACATTTACTAGATCTTCTCTGTTCTGATCTTCCATCATAGCTTTATAAAGTACTCCTCTTTCCTCTTTTTTTGATGAAGAAAATATTAATGAACTATTAGCCGCAACATTTTGATTCCACTGTAAATAATGAAAATTGTGATGACTGAGATTGTCTCTGACTTTGAAGAGTTTAATGTGAGTGTATTTTGGCTGTTCTCTTTTGCTTTGTTTTATTAGATAACATTCATTGGCGCTTTTTTCAGCTTGGTTTCTATCCAGAATAATCTGTCACTGCTGAGATTATCAAGGATGTTCTACAACACAAACGTAACATTTCTTCAGAAGTTCCAAGAGTGTCCTGTTCAGCCCAATTTAATATTATTTAACACATAAATTTTTAGTAGCTTGTGAGATTTGTGACGTGCATATGTCTCTCATTATTGCCTTGAACATGAAATTCTGCTACTATTCTGGTCTTCTCTTCCTTTGATAACAGCGATAATCAAACATGAAGGTATTTCTTATTTTACTTACAGAGTTCTACTCACACCTCACTTTCTACATGGTTTCATTAATTTTTCTACATTTAAAAAGGGTTATGTGTTATATTTCTGTTCCAGTGATAGTCTTTACTAGGTCTTTTCCTCTAGCTGTTTTTTGCCTTTCAATTTGTTCTGATATGACTGTATGGTCCATCCCTTCTGTGCATCATGGAAGATATATAATAATTGATCACTTTTTTTCTTTTCTGGATACACTTCATATACACTTATTAAGATCATAAACCCTAAAGAGTTATAATTTGATTATAGTGCCATCTCCAAATTCTGGGATACTATTGCATAAAACTAAATTTTTATCACACAGTTTCATTATGACGCATTTATTATCATTCTTACCATTTTTTTCTAATTTTTGGAGGTTGCTTTTTCCTAGTTAAGTTCTCTTTTCTTTTTACCATGAAGTTTTTTTCCATTCTCACATTTGTTTTAAGTCTCTTGTTAAACTGATTCACGACTCTTTTTTTTTTCCATTTCAAAATACTCAGTTATATCTAATTCTTTTGCCTATTACTTTATATGGTAAAATATGATGACTTTCAACTTCTCTCACTTTCATAGTGGAAATGTACACTTTAAAATAAAGTGTTAGGCACTGTAAATGAAACAAGTGAATAAATAGTATGATCTCCTCAGCAACTCCAATTTCTATTTCCTTTTGCCAGCACTGTTTCTGAAAACATTGTAAAAAATGAAAGTTTGTTTTTCCCTCCTTTCCATATAATAATAAATGGGAAATCATCTATGTGCTTATTTGTTCCAATCCAAGAGGTTTGGGACTAAAACATGCAGCTGTTCTGAGGAAACATTTCTAATTAAGTAGAGGAGCTCTGTGTAGGGCTGAGGGATTTTCTACCTGGGAAGCTGTAGGAGAAGTAAACATACCCATGTGGTCAAACCCAGGTATTTCAGAAATTACTATGTTTCAGACAACTTTTGCCAAAGCGTGTGTCTATTTCTGTCAGAATATTGTCCAGCTCACCCATATTGACTGACTAGCAGCTGGGGAACTGGAATGTTCAAGACTAGTCTGCTTCTGATGCATGCCCCAAGGACTCCACAACAGAAAATTTGGAAGTTTAGACAACTTGCTAGGAGCACAGAACTTTAATATCCTGAAAGTTACAAAACTAGGTCTCTTAATTCCTCTGTGAACAGCTAGGAGCCTGACAGCCCTACAAACCATGCCTTGATATCTACTTCTCAACTTTTATATTTTCCAATGCATGAAATATCTTAGAATTAAAGCCTTCTTTAAATGTTTGAATTTCAAAAGGAATGGAAAGCAAGTATTGAAAACCCTTTGGAAGTCTGCCACTGGTATGTTAACAACATCTAGGCCTCCATAGCATCAAGAAGCATTTAGAAAGCATTAGCTAAATCAAGGTGCGCTCATGGACAGCATTAGGTGTATCAGATTTGCTCCACATACTGGGAGAATTTTTTGACTGCACTTAGTCAAATAATTTAAAAAATAGGATTTGATACATTTTTCATACAACAACATTTAACAGTCTAATTCAAAGACCTTTGAAATCAGTGATTAAAAGAGGATAATTAAGAACCCTTAAAGTACTATAATACCCAGTTGCTCAGAATACAAATAACTGTGGCAAGTGCATTACATTTTTGGCAAGTACATATACATTAATGTCTTTTCCTTGTTTACTGCTATTTCTCAGATCTTCTAGAGGTATTGTAGACCTAGTTGAAAAACAATAAGAAAAAGATGGAGATAACTTAAAATCACAAATTTTGTTTAAACAATCATTTTAAAAAGAAATATGTAAACCAATGTAAGAGAAAAACATAATTTCTAGGTTTCCTCCCCCTTTTTCTGTAAATTATCTTTTTTATTTTTATTTTGTATGGTATTTACTAGATATTTAGACCTATTTGTTCCTACAAGATTTTTTCAGTTTTCACATTTGTGTTCACTTTGTCTAATCCACCATGCAAAGGTAGATCATAACACAAATGAGGATGTGAAGAGTAAGACAAACTCCAAAAGTACAGAACCACAAAGGAAGAAAACCAAAGTCCCATATCTTTAATGCAGGTTTTGGCTGGATAGGATACCTGCACTCTATTCTCTATGTAACTTTTAAACTTTCTGAGGGCCTCACCAATACTTCAGCCTGAGCTATGTACCTACAATGACTAAGCTAGGTCCACAATAGAAAGAATTTTTTTTCATATAGCACATGTTGGATGTTGGATCTGAAGCAGCTGTGCTTCCATGATCCCACCTCTAATAGTGATTTCCTTGTTTGCATTTCACTGGATACCAAGTAATTTACAGCTGAGAGGCATTTGAAGAAACTAACTAACCTCTCTCCTACAAGAAACAGCTTTCTGGCTGAGAAACTAGTAGCTGATCATACAACTTTTTTGTACTTTTAAAGAATGATCTGGTCAGCAAGGAGAGGAATTCTTCACCACAATATGGTTATTGCCAAGCTTTTAACAGTCAAAATTATTAGTTATCCCTAAAGACAAAGAAAAATGCTTGAAGTGATTTTTTTTTTGTACTGTACTTCCAGCATGTAGTACAGCAATCTCAGTTCAGGGGGAGGGATGCTCACAAAGGCTGTCTGTGGTCTCCTAGATTCTCTGAGCTGGTTAATGGACCAGAATAGCTCTGGCTGAAAATTAACTGATTAATTCATGTCTCAGTCCAATCTTTTCAGTTGAAGATTAGTGAGCCTGAGCTCCATATTCAGGTTTGCAAACACAACATCCCCTATTTTTTGGCTTTGTAAGTTGCCCTCTAGCTAAACCTGCAGCTCTTAGATTTTTTTATGGCACTCAAGTCTTTTCAATAAGAGTTATGGGGACTGCAGAAACCATGTGAGCATCATATCCTCATTGTAAATCAAATGATAGTAGGACACACCACGCGTTGCAAAATGTTAAGTCAATGCCTGTTAGTCAGGGAAGACAATAATGCAAGGTTACTTAAGGTGTTGCCCTGTCATGTTAGCATGACAAACCAGTTGTAGAATATTTCTGCTTGAACTACACGAAGGTATGATGCTACATTTTTCACACAACTGTCAGTATGCAGTACTTTGTGGCCATTGCACTGTGCCCACACACTTGAATAAATCTTAATCTTTCACATCCTTTCACTGTGAGTACTCTTGTTTTGATAATTCATATGGAGATACTGGGGGTGGAAAATACCTTTCAGAAACTACACATGATGGACAGTCTTTTGTATATTTGGATTTCACAGTGTTAAGAAGCAATATTCAGTAATTTTATATGGATAGACGTAGCAATTAATCATTAATTGATCCCTTTATAAGAGAGATATGGTTTAGCAGGTTTCTTTTAAAAATATTCTCAGCAAGATGTTAGACTTCCAGCAGTTAACATTGAAATATGGCAATTCTGCAGTCTTGTCACAAAAAGAGACCACTTGACTTCATCACAAATAAAACAATTGGTTAAATTTTCTGTGTATGATTTTCAGTCTTTTAATCAGAAATCATATCTCTCTTCTTCTTTTGATATTCAATATTTGTAAACTTACTTGTAACTTTGAGGTGTGTTTTGAACTGCTACCATGACAGCTGTTTCTAGGAATGGAAAGCATGTCTGGTAAATGAAAACCATTTAGAACCAAATGCATACAGTAGACGTGTAGAAGTAGTAATAGAAGTGTGTTTTCAGCTTCTAAGTTTCTCCACCTGTGAACTTTATCCAGCAACTTGATAGGCTTTGAGTTGTAGTCACTGTGTGATGAAGTTAGGATTCCAGAATAACTACATAAAATTAATGAAAATAATTAGGCAAAACCTAAGTAGATCTTTGGCAAGGGACAGTAAACAAGAGTGATCTTGTTAAATGAGTCATTTCCGGCAGCAGTAGACAGCACGTCTGTACTGATCAAAGATGAGGCAGAAAAGAAAGCCACGTCAACCACGATGTAGGTTGCTATTAATCATAGTTTAACATTACCAGGGATTTTCTGTCATGTGTATTGTTGCACCTCTCTGCCTAATATCAAGTCAATGTGTAATTTCTCATTGCTTGTTGGAATACTAGGGAGTTTTTTTCTCTTCTTTTTTCAGCATTTGGAGAGAAATACCAAGAGCATCTAATTCTGTCATGTTGGTGCAACTGATTTTGAACTGTCTTTCCCTATAAAGTCATTGCCAGAACAGTGTTACCTAAAACTTCAGTAAGAGCCATTCTCAAGGGTTCCCTAGACCTCCAGAGAGTTCTCTATTTTCAAGGAAAACTTCCCTAAATTGACACTTTAATTTATGGTAAAAGGTATGACCTATAAATTAGAAATAAATGAAGGATATGGGTTTTGAAGAGGCAGCCTTGTTCTAATTCTTATGAAGTGCTGCAGTAGCTGGGTCAAGTTTCTTAGACTCTTCCTAAAATGGTGTGCTTTAATTAGTCAGAAAACTGCATTAAAACACAACTTCGATAATCTTGTCATCATGAGTGATATTTTTCCTATAAATATGAATGCAGTGTGGTTAAAAAAATTAGGTATTTTGAGGCACAAAGTAGATATTAAACCACGTGTGGAAAGTAAATAATTGGTAGCTACCATTTTCCACTGTATTTATGGTAAAATATTCTTAGCTGGCCTAAGAGGAAGGAAACAGAAAAGCTTTGGCAAAAGTACAGTTACTAAGCAGCACAAACACTGATGATTTCCCTGGAAAAGGCCAGTGCCAGAACCTAGAGAAAGGTTATTCCAGTTTGTAGCCAGCTTTATTATGTGTTTCCTTGGTCTGGTACTAATCACAGTGACACATTAAACCTAATGCTCTGAAGATACCACACAAAGTACGATCAAAATGGTAGAGAATTTAGAGACATTCAAATTCAGTTCATTTCTGTGCAATGAAAGAGTCAGCTTTGAACTGATTATGAGAGAATCAAAATATTCTCAGAGGAAGAACAAGAGCAAGGATCCAATTCTTCATTGAGAAAGGAATTTATCCTTAAAATAAAAGCATTTGTCAATATCTACCAGATGATCAGAAGGAGAAGAGGAATTTGTCTCACACTTTTTTCTACTCTACAAAAAAAGAAGTCTGAGGCAACTGTAAGGAATCAAACAAACTAAAATGATCTGCAGATCACTCTTAAAAGGTAAAGTCCTTGAGGTAGGTACACTGAAGGCTCCCACATCACATCTTCTCTTAAGAAAACAGCATGTCTAAAAATTAGAATGCAATAGAAGGAATAAAACATACCTTTTGGATAGGTTCTTAATTTACTGGTCTGGAAACTGTATGGATGTTTGTTATATGATGCTTTGTGATTTTAGCATGTATGTAGGTATGTTAAACCAAGGAATTACTACTTTCCTATTTCAAAGATACTTCTCTTGTAATTTTTTTCTGGTATTTCAGACAATTAAAGAACTATACAGAACTATTTCATATAGTTAAAAATATTCCTGATTTGGTTTCCAGGTGACACACAACAATGTTTTGTATCACATTTGTTATATCTTCAATCTACAACTTCTTTCAGTCCATAATTTCCTGGTATCTTTCATATTAATAACTCCACTTACGAAGAAACTGAATTTCGTCTGTTTGGAATTTTCCATCAGTGTGAGATTTTTGCAGATAGTTTCTTCCACTATGTGCAATAATGCCCTTAAGAGGTACTTGGAGCCAAGCTCATGCCCCAAAAAGGGGCTAAACAGGAACAGCACAGAAGAAGGAAGGAATGCAGACAGAACTTTCTCCTTTTCTATTTCTAGCACAAAGGTACTGAAGTAATGAGTGTAGTAACACTCTGATAGTGTCTAGTTCTTAAATAGTCCATATTTCTGACATAATTAAAAAAAAAAAAAAAGCACCACAGGTTTGAGTGTTATTTTTCCCAGTTGTTGCTATTAAAGGTCATATTCTTCATGGAAAGATTTCATAGTAACTTTTAAAATTTGATGGGATAGCTGAAATAAATTATTTAGGTCAAATCACAGTCAATGCTGTTTGCAGACTCAGAAACTGGTCCCACAGTTTATCGTTCAACATTATCTTCTGCACAGAATCATGGCCATTGCATCAACAGACAAAGAGACTAACTCTTTTAGAAAGAAGTTTTCTCCCTGAGGGGAAACAAATGAAAATATTATGAAAGGGGGAGTAACTTTAAAGTTACTGGTTCTACTGTTTACCACACTGAATAAAAATCTCCTATGAGCTGGGCACAGAACAAACCAAAAAAATGAATTATTGAATCAAAATGGTTTGAAACAGTGTCTATTGTGAAAAACTAGGCAAACTCAGTTCCTGTGTAAATGAATGATGCAATGAGGGAAAAAAGTAGGCATGTTCTTACATTTTAAAGAATTAAAGAACAGGCTACGTAGAAATTGGAGACAACATAGTCTTTGGAGTTTGCTGAAGTTGTTTGGATATGTTCCAACCACCTTGCAGACTTTGGAAGAGATACAGGCAGTGCATAATTCTTGATAGTCTATCAAAAGATACTCTGAGATTAGTAATAATAATTGTAGTAACAAGAATTCTGACACAGGTTTTTCCTGAGAAGCCAAGAACAACATATGAAAAGGTGTCATATATTTCCTTGATTCTGTCTGGATCTGATCACAACAACCAAAGAAATAAAATCAGTAAATATTTGAGGGTGTGGGTTGTTAGGGCTGCCTAGGCCCCAGGTAAGAATCCTGGAACAGATGCAATTGGACCCACTCACAGGTGTTCACCTTCCTCTGAGAAGTTCTCACCTTTATTACAGAGACTTACTGAACATGGGACAAGAGCTGAACTTGGTATTTTGAAGCCTAGTATAGTAACCTGAAGTGATACTTGTTTTGACTTTCCTCATTATGCTAGGCTAAATACCTGCTACATGAGCAGAAGACTTTCCCCTGCAAGAGAGGCAGAGCTGGCACTAGGTGGCAGGAACTTCTGCGGCTCTTCCCAGATTCACTGGCTCCATTACTCCAAAGCCAACTGGGTTGGCTTCACATCTCAGTGTGATTAACAGTGGTTCTCCCCACACCCGTCCTCTGATTCAAAAGCAGATGAGTTTCACTGGCTAATAAGTTCATTCAAATGTTCAGGCATGAAAATTGTTTTGGGTTTTTTCTTGTGATAGAGGAGAGGTTATCCACAAAAGTTTTGGATAAAGTTTAGCTGTTTAACCAAACTTTTCTTCCCTCTAGCATCAAGCAAACTTGTATGCTATCTTGATATGGTTCACCAATCCTTATACTGATTTCTTTCTTACTAAGATCTAGAAAATTATTCTTAGTCAATAATTGCCAAATAAACTGCATCCCAGAGGAGAGAAAGCTTATTGGCTGCTTCTTCAAAGCTAAAAATGCTGTACTTGATTTTTAAAATTAGACAAGCTGTTCAGTAACAGACGGATTTTCCATCCTTCTGTCTATTGACCTACTGATCTAATGAGCAATCAATCAATTGATCTATCTTTAAACATATGGAGTAATACCTTGTCTAGCCATAGATCTATAAGTCTGTTTCTGTCTTGTTCCACCAAAATGAAGTAATTTCTTTCTAAATGTGTTTCACATTAACATTGTCTTTTCTTGATTTTATTGAAAGTAGTTCTGTGCCATTTCATCAGTTGTGCAGTAATTTGTTATGATAGAGTCATAAGGGCAAAAAATCAGAAATACATAAAGAATGTGGTACAACTGCAACGCAAATTGAAAAGACATTCCTGTTCTGTAATATATTTCCAAACTGGCAGTTTATCAGAAACTTTCTCTAAAAAAAGAACCTCTCAGTTAGCAAGCCTGGAATAAACTCTTACTCAAAACCAAAAGGTCTGACCCAGCTGTTGGCATTATTCATATGAAATATTTCACTGGCATAATTAAAAAATACTTTAATGTCTTGTTTCAAGTATTGTTGAATGCAAATACTGCAGGCCAAGCTCCTTTCAAAATAAATGAGTAGTTGCAGAACAATAAAAACAGTTGAGGCATTTATGCTAAGACATGAAAAGCGGGATGCCAAGGCGGGTTTCTAAACCACATTCCAAGCATTTTAAATGCCTTTTGATTGTTACCACAAATCCACCGATTGTTGTGAAAAGAGTATGTGTCATCAAACCACAGGCAAGGCCTTGAATACATCTGGCTCAATGTTTGTTGCATTGATGTTAAAACACCGCTCAGTCACAGTTATGCAGCAGCTATTCCCAGTCCCTCATCACCATCCTTTTGCAGGAGCATGTCTGACTCTCTGCTAATGGCATAAGTTAATTCAAAAGATCAGGATGAATTCATGCATTCTTCTCTACATAAAACACATTTATGATTTTAAAGCTACACCACACAGTGAAACTGCATTCTTTCATCAACCACTATTTGCTGTGATCTCTTAAGGTGCGAAATTCCCCTAGAACTTTTCTGCCATGGAGGCATGCTGTCTTTCTGCATTGCAAGATGCTCCTTTATGCCACTCTAAGTACCAGAATAAGTGCACAAGTACTTTAAACTGAAATGCTTCCTGTATAAATTTCTGTCACTCTCCAACCCAATAATAGTGACAATAGAAGGGTTTCTGGGGAAGATCTCACAGACAGGACTTCTTTAACCCATTTTCCCCCAAATACATTTTCTTCTGCACCTCAAAATCTCATTTGTGTTGGAAGAATAAAATTTGTCTAGTGTTTTGGTCAGGCAGAAGTCTGGCCAGAAAAAAATCCTCAGTAAATAGATGCTGCGCACACGCATTGACTTAGCAACTATCTTGCATTTGATCTTCAATGTAAAAAAGGAGAGGACCTGATATTTCATGTGTTCAACAGCCTCGTTTCAGTTGATCTAGAGAGCCCATCTCTAGCGTATGTGTTTGAAAAAAAATATCATTGGTCCAGTGCATTGTGAGTTCAAGACTAGTATATCAAGACTAGTACAGCCATAATTCTGTTCAGAATTTCCTAGATCAAAATATACAGGAAATCAGAGAAATCACAGTTAATTGTAGATCTGATGAAAAAGAAAAGCACATGGACTTGTTGAACTTTGTAAGATTCTCATGGGCCCACTTCTCAAACTTGTGCAGGTCCCCCTGGATGGCATCACTCCCTTCTGTTGTGTCAGTTACACTGCTCAGCTCTGTGTCATCTGCAAATTTGCTAAGGGGGTACTTGGTCTCACTGTCTGTCTTTGATAAAGGTATTAAAGAGCACTATTTCCAATAAAGATCTCTGAGTGACACTGTTCTTCACTGGTCCCCCACTGGACAGACAGCCATTGAAAACAACTCTCTGTGTCCCTTCAGCCAATTCGCTATCCACCACATCCATGTCCACCCTTCTAATCCATGTCTCTCAGTGTGGAGATAAGGAAGTTGTGTGGGACCATCAAAGGCCTTACAGAAGGTAAGGACATACTTCAGGCTTCCCCTGTCAACCATTTCTGCCACTTCATCATAGAAGGCCACCTGATTGCTCAGAAGAGCATTTGCATACAGAGATGGCATTCAATGTTTTAGAAATAAAATTAAATATCACAACATGCTTTGTTTTCCAATATGGGTGCAAAAGATGGGGAAACTGAACACCAGCTGTAGGCATTCACCTCTGAATAACAATATTTCTGTGATGAAGATACTGCCTTTATCCTGTAGAAAAGCTTTTTCAACATTACATCAAAGAGATGAAATTAGACCTCAGGCAGTTGATTCCCTGTCCTCTCTACAGACATCACTTGGCTTTAGGAAGTAATAGAAGAAAATCTTTAATTTAAAGTAGTATTGGATGAACTTCAAATGATCTAGTGAGCCTTGATATTTATCTGTTCCTCTTTGATGAGATGTCTGGAATAATTTCCTGCTTCTGCTGTGATTGAAAGTATTGAGACATTTTCCAGAGCAGTTTCATAACTTTTCACTTCTGATGTTGCTTATAACAAGGAAGAAGAGTCTTTGAAAATCAGGGGAACTCCCTCATAAAATGTTCCAGGAATTTTCTGAGCTTCCCGGAAGTTCAAATTTGGCTCAGTCAGCATTAGCAAGGTCTTGAGTCATATCTTAATTTTTTTCTTACGTGTCAGATCTTGCTTGTGTTTTATTCCCAAGTAATGAAAGAGCAAAGACTAGAAAAAAACCCCAGCTGTCCCATCATGGTCTTAGAAGTTCAGCTTTAGTCTTCTTTTAGCCTCACCTGACAAGACAGAACAAGGGTTTGTTATCCAGAGTAGGGAAAAGGAGATGGAAGGGTATGGGGGAGAGATTATTTTTCCGTCAGTGTAGCCATATGCCTATGTTGTTTGGGGGAATTCTTTTTCTTTGAAAATATCTGTTTAATGAAAAATATAGTTATTCTACAGAATGTGCCAGTGTGCAACCTGAATGGGCATTGAGCTTTCATTGTCTCTGTAACACTTGATATCATTCTAAACTCCATGCACTTCAGTGAGGCTGGAGACATAATGTTATGACCATAAATCATTCTTGTGCTTTCAAAACACTGCTTATAAATTAGTATTATTTCTATTATCATTTATCGAATGATCATGTATTTAGGTTAATGGATGCTATCCAATGCATCCATTAGGGCTGAGACAAGATCTAGAATTATATGGACAATATTCATATTATTGTTCTCAAATCCTTTGCAGGAAGTTTGCAAACTGGAACTGCTATTTAATTCTTCAACCCATACCGGCAATAAACAAGCCAAGGAAAATGCAATGAGAACTGGAATCTGATTTCTAACCCGGGCAGTGTAAATGCTGTCTATATGACAGCAACAGGATGAAGCAAGTAAAACATTAACTCTAGAGAAAACAGAAGGAGTCTAGGGAACATACAAACTTTTAAAAACTGCAGGTAAGGCGAATAAAGATATCAACGCATATGGCTGGCACTACATAATACAAAGGAAAATATAAAACAGGCCAAATACTGTTTTTCTGAATTAATATGTTAATGACCTAATTGGAATTTTAGAACTCCTAATATTTTTCCTCATTGATGAGTTCACCCTCAATGAGTTTGTGTCACTGGAAAGGACAGTAAGGTTAAAGAAAGAAATGAACACTGGATCTTAGAACAGGATAGACTGGAAAGAACAGGACAGAGGGGTCAAACACTAAATGTATGTATCCAGTAATGGAAGCCAAGAGGACAGTTTTTGCTGAAACTTCTGTATCCATTAAATATTCTTACTCATATGGTAGCAGTCAGATTAAAAAATGCAATTATTTCAGACATGCAAAGGATGAAAGTGACCATCAATATTTGGTCACAAAACAGATGTTTTGTTGGGTAGAAAGTGCTTTAGGATGTCTGGTTTTTTTCTAACCTGCAATATTAGACTGCTATTTCAAAACATAGCCAAGTATAATTATGGAATTTCAAAAGATTGTAAACTAAGATTAAGAAACACCAAAATTATATTTTTTCTGGGCAATTTGAATTAATTTCTTTTGTGCGTATGCAGGTGTTGACAGTCTTTAATGATATCAGTCATTATTTTTCAACCTCATTCAGTGTTCAAGATGGCTGTGGAGGTGATTCAGGGTTGAAGATTGAGAAGTCAAGGGATCTGCAACTTTGTTCATTGAAGAAGCTGCTTTGTTCATTGTTTACTAAAAAAAGAACAATATGTGTTGAAGATCTATGACTGTCTTGAATTAAATTAGAAGACTCCTGGGGACTCCAAGGCCTCCAACAAATCCAATGCTGCACAAGCCTCTAACAGACTATGGCTAATTTGATACTTTCCATTTTTCAAGTGTTCACCTTGAATGTGATAATACCCTTATCACAGATTTGTAGAAATAATGAGCATTAGCACCTCCCTCCTGAGTTACATTGAGCTGTATGCTGAGATTTTAGAGTGCTTAAGGGTGCTAATTTATCTGGAAAAACAAGCCCTAGACCGTTTAGTGTGGCACCCTGTGGCTGTGCAGCCACGTTATCAGGATGCCGTCAGCAGCTTTGCCAAGCCGGCTGCTTGGGGCGGCGCGTGGGCCTGGATGAAGGGAGCCCAGGGTCTTATGCTACGCCCCGACCACGGCAGGAAAACACACAAAAGTGGTCAGAAACGTAGCTTCCACTCGAGGGGCTTCCCCCAGGCCGGTGGGAGACGTGCCAGCAGAGATAAAGGCGAAGAGAAGCAATCTACTGCTTACGGTCCAGGAACTTTAATCTTCTGAAGATTGCAAGAGCAGTGAGGTGACATAGCAGAAGTGACAGGCACTTTATACTGGGACATAGGGAGGCGGGGTGAGGGGTACAATCCAATAGGGAAAGGGAACATAGGAGGGATGACAGGGAACCAGCCAGTGAGGATGGAACAGGGGAGGGATTACAGACACCCAATGGGGAGCTGAAGGCAGGGCTGCAGTCAGGCTGTCGGAACTCGCAATTCACGATGCTACAGTGCCCTAAATTAGTAAAATTATTTGACCCTTATTTAATTTTGAGATATGCAGACCAAGGAATTTATGCACTAGAAATAAAATCATTCTCCTCCTTTTGTTGAAACATTTCCAAGAGTAATTCCTCAATTTGTGAAATATTCATATATGATGGTGATAAATATGATTGAAAACTCACAAGAAAAGTAATATTCTGCCTTTGGTGCAATGTTTGAATAATGTGCAAGAAGTAGGAGATTTGGCCACCCAGTGAACAATAAAACAAATTGTGAAACAGTTTCTCCTTTAGAAAAAAAACCAATCTATCCTTGCACTTATTGAGGCAGAATCCCCATGAGGGGAAAATTTATATGATCACGTAATTGAAAACTGTTAAAAACAGAGCTTTAATGTACCAGGAAATGCATTAAGATTTCAATCTTAGCACTCCACTTTTCTCGGCATGTGAATCCTTCCCTCTTAATAGTATTTTCCCTTTTTAGTCCTTTTTATACATAATTTTGTATTTTGGTCAAAGAAATTTTCCCAGAACCACTTTTATATGTAAATTCTGTGCTTCTTAAATGCTTTTTTCTGTTCCCAGTGTCAAAATTTTATTGACATAAATAGCTGCATCAAGATGACTTGTCAATATGTTTTCCCCCTTGTTCACTCCCAGATTATTGTAATCTGCTCTTTGAACATCCAAATCATTCACATTGCATAAGACTGCAAAGTCTTTAGAGAATTAGTGCTTTTTGCTTTACACAAGCTGGAGGTAGCAAAGGAGAAAAAAGGAGATGTGTAAGAAAGAAAAGGAGTATTAATTATTTAGCCACTGAAGTTTCTCTGCACAGAAAAAAAGTTTGTATGCATGGCTACTGTCTTGATGCAACAAGGACATGAGAGGCACTTACGAATCTGTTGCTTCAGGCTGCTTGGTCAGCACCCATGGGGGCATATTCTCCTCAGTGCTTCTTTGCAACCTAAACGTAATCCAGTTTATTGAAAGCACATGGACTTAGTAATCCAAAAGTTAATATGGTTCAAAACATCTGATGTTTTGCAGAGCCTTCCCAGTAAAGTACTTGGTGACCTTGTCTGGAGAGTTCCTTTTGAAAAGATGTAGGTAACAAAGCCATGGACAGCCATTGTGTGGAACCTCCTCAGACCAGCAACACAACAACATGGGTTCCATGTGTGCAAGCACAAAAGGTAAGTGAGAAATTAAACTCAGCACTTTGACATAATTAGTAAGCTGAAACAGCTGGAATCCAAAGGGCATGTAAACCTTTCTGAAAAAGGTCAGGGCCAGACTGAGAATTGGGTCATGAAATATGTAGCTAAGGCAGCTACATAGCCCTTAGCCAGATCATTCACTGTTTCTAAGCCCTTTAAGAGATATTTACAAGCTTAGCATAGGGCAATATCAACTGATAGGGTTCCTACTGGTGAGGCCCATTCAACAAGCAAACTGCTTCACTTATTTTTAACAGTGATGAATTTTCATGAAAAAACAGCTGCTTGTGAACTGCAGGCCTGGCAGTTTAAGCGTCTCCTCATGTGTGTCAGCCTGGTTCCTATCAGCACGGGGTATCAGCACAGCAGAATAGCAAGTAGCCATTTCTCAGGTGGCAGCAGGGTCAGGAGTCAGCACTGTGTGCATTTGTAATTCTAATGACCACTAAAGATCAGAGTGCTATGCATGTTGCGTCAAATTTACCTCTGCAATTCACAGCAACCTAATCAGATAACAATTTTAAAGTTCAGACAGAGAAGGAAATGTTTCCAGCAGATAACACTTTTTTTATAGCTTCTCATGGCAAAACAATACAAACTCTGGAATTTTTCCAGCTCAGAGGAATGTGGATGACTTCTGAAGATATCTCCAGCAATTATGATGGCTATCATAAAAGCATTAGAGTCATTGTGATAAGTTATATGTTAAGAAAAGTGACTACACCAGCAATTAAAATCCACTCATGACAAAACAAACCAAAGATTGAACTGTGTCATCTGGAAATGAAGAAAGCTTTGACAAGTAGATTCCTATTTAAATTTTAACCTCTTTCCTTCTGTCTAATGCTGGTTGCACGATTTAAGACAGACCAGCACAGTGCAGTTAGCAGTTTACACTTAACACAGATACTTCATAAAACTCACCCTACTGCAGCCTGATTACACCACAAACCGCTCCCTAGTGTTATGTTTATTTCTCTGACAAAAAAAAAAAAGCTGTATTCCAACCTAGGCCATAAGTAATATCTGAGCAGAATACTACGTAGCAAAATTTTTGTGGTGAGCTCTATAATCACATTGTAGGTGCAACTACAGTATAGATAGGAATGAAGTATATTTTTACCCCAATTGTTGTCAAAACCTGCTGATTTTCAGTTCAAAACTTTATGTTCAGAGGGAACGCAAAGCCATAAATATAAGAAGCCAGGTTTGAATTCTTCTCCAGCTTGCATCACATATAAAAGCTGATGCAAGGTATGTGTGTGAAAAGTCATAAGTAGTAATAACTAGTTACATAACTTATGAAGCAAGACATGCTGTTTTGTTTTCACAGCTTTCAAAAGAATTCCGTTCTACATTATCTCAGCGCTATTTGAAAGGTATTGATGTCAGCCTGAGCTCTCTCTATACCATTAAACTACCCTCTGATAGCAAGGGGTTGCCAGAGGGCACTTGAGGCCATTAAAGGAAGCAAGTTTGGCTTTTGCATTCCAGACAATTTTCCAGAACTGTTAAAAACCTACTGAGGTTACTTTGACAATACCACTCAAGCACTTCATAGCTCTCACTCTCCGAATTGCACTGGCCTAGGATTTTTCAGGATATTGCAAAAGAGCAACCACACACGCAGAAGTTTTGTGTCATTAGTCATCACCAGTTATGTGAGGCGTGAAGCAATGAGTGTGTTTAAAAGCAAAATTAATATTATAATCCCTCACACTGGGAATACTTCAGAAGGGAAAGTCTGAATGGCTTTTCTCCCCTAAGAATTCATATTACACTCTGTAAACCAGCTGTACATATGTAGACCTTTTTTTCTGTTGTTTCTAGATTCTCTTAGATCATATTCTCCACTTCTATCCTGCTCACAGTACTTCTGGCACACACAGGAAACAATTTGAAATTGTAAAGGGACCTACTCCTGGAAGGAATCTCTGTGTACAATCTTGACACTGTTCAGACTGCTTCCACAGAAATTATGCAGCTGCACAGGTATGTAGCAGAGACAGATGCCTTAGCAGGAAAGAATTTTACATTTATTTGCTAACAGTGAATGAATAAATATTTCTCGCAAAGAATATGAGTACATGTGCCAAGAGAAATATTCTCACTCCCTGTTTATAGTTCCGAGGAAGTGTTTTGTTTAAATAAGACAAGTGATCATACTTTCATGTTCTAAAAAAGGTTATCAGATCTTGAAGTAAAAATGAGTCCTACTCAAAAAAAATATTTCCTACATGTCTCCCAGGTGTACAGGTGTGAGGTAACACCAAGGCAAACTCTTCAATGTTAAATCACTCTCACAGAGATAGTGGGACATCACTTCCTCAGAGCTCCTCCAAAAAGCAGAAGGAAGAACACAAATTTTTCAATTATTTTCTGAAACTTTTTGATCAGTGCTTTAATTTTTGCAAATTTCAGGCTATGCTCTATAAATTTTACCTTGGAAAGAGATTTTCACCACCTTTTTGCTCTGCATGTAGCTCCCATCCCTCAGTTTGTCCAGCTCTCTTTATAGTCCTTACTTTTCAAAGGCCAACTTCAGAACGTTTTTCCCCTGTCCAGGATCTGTTGCAATGTCTCCACCTCCCTCTTTCCTGGGGATCTAAGCTGACAAAGCCCAGGGAGGAACAAGCTTGGATACACAAGCAGGAACAAGTACCTACCAACAGAAGGTTGGGAAAGACAGGGAGAGAAATCATTTGGGAGTGCCTTAGGAAGATATTGTTGCCCAATAATTAGCCTTATCCCAATTATCTTTGTAATTATATGGTTGAGGTCAGCTCAAGTTAGTTTGAGTATGTGAATAAAACTTCTGCCACATTTTTAGAAATAATATTTACATCTGTGACTGGTAAATTTGGAACATGGAAGGAGTTGAATTGGTAGTTGGTTACATTTAAAAGTTAAGTTCAATTTAGCTTTTCGCAAAATTCAGTCTGAATTTAGAAGTGACTCATGGGGCAGAGCATCAGTGTTTAAGTTCTAATGTTTTGGTATTCACAACAACAAGTGTGGCACCATATATTTTCTTGTAAATATTTAAATTTCCTAGTTCTTGTTGCACTATTTAGTCAGATAAATTGTGCACCTGCATAAGCCAAATGACATAGGTTGACCTAAGTAAATAATCAATAGGTTCCAAGGTAGTAAATTTTAAAGATCATGTATCACCTGTTACTGATCATTAGCAGTCGAGTTATTTTCTGAAATAACCTGAAACCAATGCTATGTATCAGTGTCTAGAATTTATTTATCTGCTCCTAGAACACTGGTAGATGCATTTTTTCAGTGATGAAAAAGTTTTGAAGTATTTTATTATTAAACAAACAGACATAGTCTAATTAAGGTTGGATGATGACTTTATTTCAAAATACAGACTAGAATTCACATGTATTATATATTTTGCTTTATGCATTATCATTGTCAACACACCACATTCAAGTCTAAGAGACTTCTGGATTAATTTTATATAATGTTCTTAGCAGACACTTTGAATTTTAGGTTCTATCAGTAGCCCAGTATCAAATTTCACTAGTATGCAATTGTATTTACATAATAAAGAAACTATTAATATACATTGGACAGTGACCATAATCTGTTCTTATCCTTGTTGAGTTGTTCATGGTTAATGAGACCTAAATTAATGAACAAATACAACTCTCACCAGCATAGTTCCAAGTAATCCCACTGAGAATGAATTTGCATGATGACAGGCACTGATGTGAAACTGTAGAAAATAAGGCTGAACATTCATTCAGCAGAAATCATTTGCATACAACTGCACTGGGAAAACACAGGGATTTTTTTTCTTATGACAGAACAGGTTTCTCACAAGGACAAATATGAAATATTAGCAAAATGAAACACATTTCCTGGAAAACTTACAATCATGTCCAGCTTGACATCAGTAAATTAATCATATAAATGGTAGACTACATGTGGCAACTTAGGGGCACGTAGTCTACTGTCTAATACTCAACTAACACGTTTTATTCTGGTCAATTAATTCACAATTTTCCTGACAAAGTCAATAAAATTATCTGACCTGATGTTAAATTATCAAACAGGATTCTTCGTCACGAATTTTCTGAGCACTTTTATATTTGTTTCTCTAGTTGCTGATCAGCCAAATGGAAAGCAAGGATTTCTCTCACCTGTTTGAAAAGCTCTCTATGACTCATCTATTTAAAAGAAAAAGTTATTCAGGGTAAAGCCCCCATGCCATGATTATGTGTAGGGAAGGAGAAAGATTCAGAGGGGCTCTGTACTTTTGCGTACAGCTCATCACTGAGAAAAGGATTTAGGAGGAAGTGAGGAAAAGTGAGATTATGTGGAATTCAGAGGTTTCGTGTCTACTGTTCCCAAAGCATCACTGCTTCATATAGTGAGGTAAATTGTCCCTCTGATATATGATTATCCTGTGCACCATAGTAAGGCTGAACCAGTTTGGTCTCAGTAAATCTTGAACTTCTTTCTATTATGCTTTGTAGCAGTTTTGTTCGCTTATTTTACTCTCTGTGAGATAAAAGGTTAGGAGTGGGCAAAAAGCAGGCTCAACACTTTAAAGAATATAAAGAGGTTTATTACTAACAGAATTAAAGGTAAAAGAAAATAATACGAACTTAAAACAAACCCCCCTTTCTCTTCCAAACACTCCCCTCTTCTTCCAAACTGCACAAAAAGATAACAAACATGTGATTTCAGGTCAGTATTACAGTCTTTAAAAGTCTCTTCCATATTTGAGAGGATAAGAGGTGCCTTCTGCTTAGCGTGGTTTCCAAACTGTTAGAAGCAAAAACCAGATTCCGCCCGGAGAAAAAATCTGCTGCCGTGAAAAAAAAAAACATCTCTCTCATGAATTTTACAGTCTTTTTACACTACTACCATGGGTATCTCTTTTAAGGATAAGCGAATTCCAGCCTGAAA